>CAKAOI010045820.1:0-21237 GCA_916701655.1 Sebastiscus albofasciatus | reverse complement strand
CCCTCTGTCCTTTACAGTACCACCCTCTGTCCTTTACAGTACCACCATCTGTCCTTTACAGTATGACCCTCTGTTCTTTACAGTACCACCCTCTGTCCTTTACAGTACCACCTCTGTTCTTTACAGTACCACCCTCTGTCCTTTACAGTACCACCTCTGTCCTTTACAGTACCACCCTCTGTCCTTTACAGTACCACCTCTGTTCTTTACAGTACCACCCTCTGTCCTTTACAGTACCACCTCTGTTCTTTACAGTACCACCCTCTCATCGGATGAGGAAAAACGGAACCAAAAAAAAACCTTTAACAGAACAACAAGAACAAATGTAAGAAACCTCAGGAAGAGCAACAGAGGAGGGATCCCCCTTCCAGGATGGACAGACGTGCAACATCCACTGAGTAGCGTCCACTGAGTAACGTCCATTGAGTAACGTCCACTGACTAACGTCCACTGACTAACGTCCACTGAGTAACGTCCACTGAGTAACATCCACTGAGTAACATCCACTGAGTAACGTCCACTGAGTAACGTCCACTGACTAACGTCCACTGAGTAACATCCACTGAGTAACATCCACCTGAGTAACGTCCACTGAGTAACGTCCACTGAGTAACGTCCACTGAGTAGCGTCCACTGAGTAACGTCCACTGAGTAACGTCCACTTACTAACGACCACTGAGTAACATCCACTGAGTATCGTCAACTGAGTAATGTCCACTGAGTAACGTCCACTGAGTAACATCCACTGAATAACGTCCACTGAATAACGTCCACTGAGTAACGTCAACTGAGTAACATCACAGTGGTTCTGGTTCTGGTTCAAAGAGGAAAAGCCTTTGTCTTGTGTTTGTCTGCATTTTGTTGACTTGTAACAAGGTAGGAACTATAAACTATATACTGTCCCAACTGTCCCAGGGAGAGCACACACACTTTGGACTCCTGTGTTAGCTACCAACAAAGATTCAGACAGCTAACACTAGCATCAGCTGATAGGCCAGAAAATAAGCTTTCCAACAATATGTTTTTAGTGAGTGGCATAACTAAAAACAGTAGAAGGAAAATAACAAATGAGCCAGAATTGTGTAGATGTCAAAACCTGTGAATAAAATGTGAAGAAGGAGTGAGGAGGTAGAAGTGAAAAGGGCTTGTATGAGTATGAGCATGGTGAATAGACACAGTCTCCATCCCTACTGACCCTGCTCTCCCCTATGTGTTGTACTACGTCATGTATAATATAGAAGGTGCGGGCTGGGCCTGCAGGGATCACCCACACTATCAGACAACACATGAACACACAGCGGGATGCCTGGATTCACTCTTTTATATATTGTTGCTCTTTTTAAACAATAACCCATAATGTAGAAGTGCATTAGGAGGGCAGCCACGTGTTTCTGATCTCCACATGACCCTGCTGCCTTACCCGAACTGTATAGCATATAAATAATAATATAATTATTATATTATTATTAATAAAATATAATAATAAGAAGAATATAATATAATATATAATTATAATTATATTATATTAATAATAAGAATAAGAATAATAATAAGAATAGTAATAATAATAAGAAGAATAATATAATTATGTTATATGATATTATTACTAATAATAATATAATTATTATTATATTATTACGCTAAAATCACTGATACCAAATCAAGAGTTCAGCCTCACTAACTTTTGGAGTAAACTTCGCCTTCATTAATGAATGGATGGATGATGTTCAGCCCAATATTTCATCATTTTACTGTGTTTCTTAATATCTTTCTGCATATGATCGTGAACGAGAAACAATAAAAGTGTATTTTCAGCGGTGTAAAAATACTCCGTCGCAGGTCAGAGGCTCTCCTCGTTCATTTAGGCGACACGCACATGAGATGAAGAGGCTGAACCCAGTTCAGCAGGAACGGTAGGCCTGTTCATCAGCCCGCTGCTTGGAGCTGCGTTCAGGTACACATCCATGGCGCGTCCAGGTCCACTCTGGTCCCCCCTTGTCTCCGTGGACTCATCCAGCTCTCTGAAGGGGGTTCTTGGGGGATCAGTTCTTGCCGTTAGGAGAGAACCCGTCTCTGTTCGCCTGCTCTCGTGACAAAATCACTTCGTATGCATGCACGCGCTGGTTCGGGACGCAGCTTCTCTATTCCAAATATGTTTTGAGATTGACCTCGACCGAAGATTTATTATTATTATTATTATTATTATTATTATTATTATTATTATTATTATCATTATTATTATTATTATTATTATTAAAGTCCATCTATGTAGAAGATTTATTATTATTATTATTATTATCATTATTATTATTATATAATAATAAAGTCATCTATGTAGAAGATTTATTATTATTATCATTATTATTATAGTCCATCTATGTAGAAGATTTATTATTATTATTATAGTCCATCTATGTAGAAGATTTATTATTATTATTATTATTATAGTCCATCTATGTAGAAGATTTATTATTATTATCATTATTATTATAGTCCATCTATGTAGAAGATTTGTTATTATTATTATTATTATTATTATAGTCCATCTATGTAGAAGATTTATTATTATTATTATTAAAGTCCATCCATGTAGAAGATTTATTATTATTATCATTATTATTATTATAGTCCATATATGTTGAAAATTTATTATTATTATTATTATTATAGTCCATCTATGTTGAAGATTTATTATTATTATTATTATTATTATTGTAGTCCATCTATGTAGAAGATTTATTATTATTATTATTATTAGGCTACGGGTCCACCGGGCCACGGGTCCACTGGTCCACTGAGCCACTGAGCCACGGGGCCACTGGGCCACATGGACCACTGGGCCACAGGGCCACAGGGCCACTAGGCCACATGGGCCACTGGGCCACGGGGCCACAAGGCCACGGGTCCACCGGGCCACCGCGCCACGGATCCACTGGGCCACGGGGCCACAAGGCCACGGGTCCACCGGGCCACCTCGCCACGGATCCACTGGGCCACGGGTCCATTGGTCCACTGGTCCACTGGTCCACTGGGCCACTGAGCCACTGAGCCACGGGGCCACTGGGCCACTGGACCACTGGTCACCGGTCACCGGGCTGAACAGATGTTCCACTAGAACAACCCTAATCTGGGCTGAACAGATGTTCTACTAGAACAACCCTAACCCCTCTCACAGTTTCATTTGTTCCTTTAAATGTTGAAGTAATGAGAGATTTCCGCTGTAACCTGAACGCATCACACACTGACGCTGGATTGGACTAATCTGCGTCTCCAGGGAATTCCGGGACCCTCACATGACACCGACTCTCCGGCTCTATTGGTCCGAGGCACGTGTCTGAGAGAGCCGTAGTACTACGTCATCACAGCGTCTGGCAGCCAATCACAAATGAGAACCTAAATGTGTGAGTGAGTATTTGAGTGGTGCATCTCTGAGTCTCTGAGGCCGCTGGTTCTGCTGGTTGTGCTGGTTCTGCTGGAAGCACCCAGAATTGTGTGCAGTTGAATAATCTGGACTTGACTTTTGAAACTCTTTTTCTATTTTAGTCTCCAGCTGTGAGCAGCAGGTCCGGCCATGAGGAGCACCGTGGGAGGGTGGGGGGGTCTTCTACCTCTAACTGAAGCATGATCTTCTTTGTCAAAATCGTCAGAGGCGCGTTTCCACAGAACAAACATCATCAACTATTCAGGCTCAGCAGGGACTAACCCGGGTTAGGGAGTAGTGGAGCTCATCGACGGGCTGCTTGCTGGAGTCACACATCTAGTCATTCATAGATCTATTACTAGATCAGAAGGTGAAGAGGACCGGCCCAGGTAGAAGCAGGAGTTTCTAGGAGGGCGCAGAGAAAGAGGTTCCGAGGTGATCCGGTTCATCATTATGGGAGAAAATGCTCGCCCTCAGGACTCCGGAGAGGAGTCCAACCGGGCCATCCTGCCTCTCCTCCAGCCACCTGGCAACCAGCAGTCCCACAGGAACACCAACTTTTACATCGACAACATCTTGAGACCGGACTTCGGCCGACAGAGGAAGGACGGGACTCTGGTCCGGGATGGAGACCGTCTGGGGGGGGTCATACGGAGACAGGAGCAGACGGGGACAAAGTCTTCCAAAACTGGCAACCCGCAGCAGGGTGGAGCAGGGCGCGAGGAGGAGGACACGGGGACAACCGACCACCAGCAGCCGGACCCCGAGGCCGGGAGGCCGGAGCTGAGAGCCGCCGATGGGTCTGTGAAGGGTCGGGGGGGGCCCCAGGCCGGATCGGACCCGGAGGCCAAGCCGATCCTCTGGCCAGCCTGGGTTTATTGTACCCGCTACTCAGACCGGCCGTCAGCAGGTTGGTGGAAACACAGCACTCTTTCGTTAATTACAAGAAAAAAAAGAAAGAAAGAATACATAAATACATACATAAATAAATAAATACATAAATACATAAATAAATGACGGTTAGGATACTTTATTTCTGAGTCCGTTAAAAAGGCTGAATTATAGAAAACAGATAGTTTCTTCTTTCGGAGAGAAAAAAGCTCCGATTGCATAATTTTCCATTGGAGAAGCTGGAGGTTCATAAGAGGCATTTTATTGTGAGGTTTGATCTTTTAATCCTAGTTCAATAAAGCTTATTAAAATAGATATAGTCTGAGCCGTGCGACCCCCAACCCTCCCTAATAGACATAGCACTTGTAACAATTGACAAACCAGTTATTGCACCATCAAAATTAATAGGCCACTATCTTCATTATGTCATACTTTCAATATTTAAAAGAATATATATATATCAATCCCAGAATAGACACAGATTATTTTACATAAAGCAAAGTCATTTAAACGCACATTAGAAGGTAGCTGCTGTTGTTTCGATGCATTTGGTCTTTAAAATAAGGACACAGTGGACCAGAGGACACTGTTGTCGGACACTGTTGTGAAAATTAAGTTAAAATCAAGTCGGAGTCGAATGTAAAGTTCGAAACAGGGTGAAGTGAAGTAAAACCAAGTTTAACGCCATTGTAGCTCAGTCTTCTTTGTTGATCTTCCATTAGCATATTTTTTTGACAATGGGGGTCTAAAAGTGAGGCCGTGCGTCCCAACACACAACCAGTCCATGTGAACACTAAACACAACTTCGAGTCTGTCCACCCGCCGACCAAACAAACAGCTAGTTCGAGACAACACGGGCCTGTTGTGGTGGTATGATCACCATATGAAATATGATCGGATTGAAATCATTTAGTATTGCAGACACCGTGAAGCGGTCGCTTCTCCCGCCGCTCCGCCGCTCCGCCGCCTTCTCATGAGAAGAGTTCATGTTAGAGATAAAGTGAACCGTCTGCTCTCTGCTGGGTCTCTGGACCGGTGGACACATGGTGCACTTGGACTTTTCCTTTGTCGCCATTTAGAAAGACTTGAAATAATGTACTGGAACCAGCAGAGAAGAGAAGAGGAGACAGGCCTGTTAGTGTGAGGACGGAGGACAGCAGGTCTGGACACGTCCAGACCAAAACACACACAAATGTTGGATTTGTGTTGTGTGGAAACACAGAAAAGTTTCCATTGAGGTCCAGCAGGCCCGACCTCAGACCCGAGACCCGAGACCCGAGCTCAGGCCACACAGGGCCTGCAGAGGGGTCCGGAGGAGACGGCAGCTCCTCCTGCCTTATTAAAGCACTATTGTGTAGAAATGACTCAATACTCGATTATTATCATTATTATTATTATTATTATTATTATTATTATTATTATTATTATTGTTGTTGTTGTTGTTATCATTATTATTATTGTTATTATTATTATTACTATTATTATTATTATCAGCATCATTATTATTGTTATTATTATAATTATAATTATTATAATAATGATTATTATAACTATTATTATAATAATCATTATTATTGTTATTATTATAATTATTAGAATGTTAAAAGGTGCAGAGATAGCTCATGGAGCCCTTAGTTTAATGGGCTTATGAACACCTCTTAGAAGTGTTGGATTTCGGCCTGCTATATTTCTATATTTTATACTTTACTTGCCGAAGCGGAACTAGATGTGTTTCTATTCGTTCTCGTCTTTTCGACCTTTGACTTCATCCTGATTGAAACGTCTGAATATTAGAATAGAAACAAAAGAGGTTATCGCTCTTTTTAGGAAACTACTTTTTTAAAAATGGAGTTCCTATGGTAACAGGGAGGGAAAGAGGCGCCTAACTCCCCATCCTCCATCCTATCCCAACCCCACCCCCATGTGCACCCTCCTCCTCCTCCTCCTCCACCCGGGCTGACTAAGGCTGCTGCAGCAGAGCTGGAGGACCAGAACCCGAACCCGAACCCTTGTTGCTCTAAACAACTGACTCCATTTAATAACTACTAATAACTACTTACAGCTGTATAGCTCGGACTATTTCACTTCACATTAACATACCGTCCTCTCTGCAGTAGTTCACCCTAAGAGGTGCTTACCAAAAGTGATGAAATATCATCAAATATATCATGAAGTAGACAACTCCATTTTGGTTTAGAAAATTCAGATGGAACCCACACAGCTCATGAGATGATAGAAGAGGAATCCTTTGTCTATAATTTACATTTTGATACACTCCATAGCTGGATTCTTTTTATTGAGTTCAATTACATTAAAATGATTCCTTATATTATTCCTTTAAAATTAAAATGATTCCTATATAGGAATCATTTTAATTTTAATTTGAAGTGTGAATGTTATGTGAGAATCCTGCTGTGAGTCCGGTAACAGTCCGGTAATAGTCCGGTAACAGCAGCCCGGTAACAGTCCGGTAATAGTCCGGTAACAGCAGCCCGGTAATAGTCCGGTAACAGTCCGGTAACAGCCTGACGCTGGAAAACGGTTGAAACTTTCTACGTTTAGTCACAAAGGTAAATAGAAGCATTGTGTCTCTGTGTGATTCTGACGTCCTAATCCATGTCCTCTGTCGTTGTCGTCCCCCCCCCCTCCCCAGGGCCTAGATCCCGTAAACCCAAGAAGGCTCCGGCCTCGAGCCCGAGTACCGAGGACAAGCGGCCCCGGACGGCCTTCACCGCGGAGCAGCTCCACCGGCTCAAAACGGAGTTCCAGAACAACCGGTACCTGACGGAGCAGCGGAGACAGAGTCTGGCTCTGGACCTGGGCCTGAACGAGTCTCAGATTAAAATCTGGTTTCAGAACAAACGGGCCAAAATGAAGAAAGCGACCGGGAATAAGAACTCTCTGGCGCGGCAGCTGATGGCGCAGGGCCTGTACAACCACGCCGCGTCCAAGGACGCACAGTCGGACAGCGAGTAGAGGACACCCGGGGACAGGAGGGGACAGGAGGGGGTCTGAACCATGCAATCAAATCACTTCAGTACCAGCATTCACATTTAAAACTCAACCAGAGACCATATTGGGACATTTTGTTTGTGGCGCGTATGTGTGTGTGCGTGCGAGTGCAGGCTGCGTGTCCTCGGGACTGTAGTTATGACGATGTCCAAGCCAAGTGAAAAAACGGCGCTGCGTTCATGTCACAGGCAGAAGTTGTAATTTTCCATCTAACTTGTGTCCAACCAGATGTGTGATTAAAGGCAGCTGATGGTGTGAACTAAGCTTTAGTGTTACCCATCATGCAACGTGTCCTCTTAGCTCTCTATCAGTGGTTCAGGTGTGTTAAGGCCTAGGGAACCTGTGTGTGGCACATCAGGGTCACAGTTCACCGTTGGTGCTGGTGGTCATTGAGGAAACAGCAGCCAGGTGCTGCTAAAAACATGTATTAGAGGCAATAAATCATCATTTCAAATAAGCTACCATTTATGTTTGGGATATACATGTTTTGATAGAAATGAAAATATGAATTGCTAAGAACAGGAGGAGCATTTTGAAATTATAAAACATAATTAATGTTACTTGGATCATAGTTGTAACAGTGACATCAGGGAGGGTCAAAACGAGGCCCTCAGACGTGGTCGCCCAGAACAAATAAAGGTCAAATAAAGGCCTGGTGTGGTAGGCTAAGCTCCAACATTAGCCTACATTTAGACGAATTCAAACATAAAGGCCAGTTTTCAGTAGGCCTGGCCAACTCAGCGGACACAACGTAACGAAAGACTTTAAATAGTAGCCAGAGAAAAGGTAAATGAAGATGGACCGAGTAAACGGAGGCTGTGTCTGATGTTTTTTAGGGAAAGTGAGTCAACAACATCCAACAGGAGCTGAGAACACGACGAGCTCGAGGACTGGACAGCCGTCGCCCGTACTACAGCCCTGTTGTCCCGTTAGGCCCGACTGTTGTGTCTGAGGAACTTTATTGATTATGGAAAGTATATGCTGAAATCCAAAGATTTTTTGTGCTGCATTCTGGGAACTGTGAACTGAGAAAATAGCCGACTTGTGTTGTCTGTGTTTTGTACTTTCTGACTTTATTGGCTATTTTCAGCTCTTTTCTTTTTCATTCCTACTGTGTTCTGTCAGCGTGAGCTAGCCTACTGTAGTGAATGTTTACCTGCAGGTCTGGTTGGAGCCTTCTACAGCCTTTTATGAGTGCCAAAATTTGGGAATGTAACGACCCATTTTATATCTGGAATTAAAGATCTGCTTTATAGAAGCTGTCTGCTGAACAGCTTAACAATTAAATTAGTCCTCACAAAAGAAGTGGAACTGAACCAATAGCTCATTTCTAGTCTCCATTTAACTCTATTATCTGATGTTAGGTAGCTGAAAGAAAGCAGGATCCATTTTCTCAAGATAACATCAAACATTCGTTCTGATTTTTATTTTCTATAAACATTTAAATTACCACAACACTTGATTTTTTTTCCAAAACTCCAATTTTAGCCTTGCCCCCTTTAATCAATTCAAATGATGTCCCAAAGCAGACCATCATCAACAAGGGACATTCTTTGCATTCATCTCCAACCGTTTGCCGATTTTGGCACCGCACCCGCCGGCCGATCCATGGACCTCTAGTGTCGGCCATGGTGTAGCCTACTTCTACCAATGTTCAAGAAAGTAGGCAACGTTTTATTTTTTGTTAACAAAGACCGTTCTATTTTTATTTATAATACATGAACATCTATAGCCATGTGGAAAAGGGGCTCTGGAGTGTTTACATAACTTATTTTTCCTGCAATAACTTTTGTGTTTGAATGCTGCATCTGACAGGCCTCTGCTGGGTCTAATTAATGTGGATCCAAACCAAATTGTGGTCTTAAGATGCTGTGAATGTTTCTTTTTATTTTCTATACTGTGATAAAGGAAGTCAGTTTTTCTTGCATTTAATTACAGACCTGGACAAGCTTCTGCCTTAAACGTTAGGAAATACATCCTAAACATATTTACAGAGCAGCTGTGTTTTCTACAATGAGATTTTGACATCAGGATTTTTCAAGATAAAATAATTAACACATTTAGATGTTTTTTCCCCTCTTTTATATGATTCTACATGTACATAATTTATATCATAATGGTGTGATGGTAAATAAAAGACAACAATGCAAATGTGTATTTCCAGAAGATTATTTTATTATATAACCTGAAACACACAGGAAAAATCACATGGGCCAAATATTTTGTATTTTGCTGTGAAGTTGATTTGATGCGTGTGCGTGTGGTTTATTGAAATATCTTCATAGTGATTAGCATAAGAATGAGAGAGCTGAGGACCGCAGACACAACATGGAGGACACTTCTAGTCTGCACACCCAGGTTCATCAATGCTTCATCACTAATGTCGTTGCATGCTGTAGCTACTGCACAGTGTATTTTAGCCTTCTATTTCACATTAACGCCAAACATTCTTTAAAATGACATTACAAACGGCCGTGTGACAGAGAGGAGATATCAACTACTACACATTTTTCACATGACAGCCGTGATATACACTCAATGATAATGACATCACATGTAGGCCACATGTTTTCAGCCTTGGGGTCAGGAGCACGTGGTTGCTAACGTCACTGGGAGATTTATAACACTCATATATTGAATTATATTCTTTTTTTTAAATAAAGACAAATTACATGTTTGAAAAAATCTGTTTGGAGCTCTCTCCATGTTCTTGAAAACAGAATACTAATACTACCATGCTGAGATTCTCAGTCTTTTTCAGTCCTAATTGCTGGTCTTGACAGTTCTGGGACCTTAACATGGGGCTACTTTCCAGAAATTTCGGCTGAAAATCATAGCCATAGTACACCGAAGGCTATAGTGGCAAACTGATGGAAGACATGAACAGGTGGACGACACATACATAAAGCATAGATTCATTTAAACACTCTGGACAGGAAGTGTATCCTCTGGCCTTTCTGCTCCAGTTGGACCCAACACCACTCTGATGCAATGAAAACATCATACAGGTATGAAGATACTTTGTGCTTTATTACTGTAAAGCAGAGCATTTAGTGAACCCGACCTGAAAGCTAAAAACTGTGAGGTCAAAATTATCCGCAAACCCAAAACACCTCCTCCCCACAAACGATCCAGCAGTCAAATTAACTAAGTCCACCAAAGATCTTAGAACTTCCCACAGATTTTCATTTCTGTATGGCGTTTACCTGAACATCTGACTGAGCTGGAGAAATAGTCAAGAAAATGAAACAGAGAGGAAGAAAGAAATATGGAGAGCAGAAGGAGATCCATCAATGGAAAGCCAGAGAGGTGTCTGTGACTTGTCCATTGGCAGCGGAAGAAGCATTGACCTGGGCTCCGTGAATGGCTGCAGGAGCCCTCATCTGCATTTCCTTTCTTAGCTGGCTTGTATGTGGAAGTAACGCCCAACGGTCGCTGACTTGATGAGCTAAGCTCCTCTTGACTTGGGTGAGGGGAAAAAAAGCTGCAAACTGGGTTTCTATGCACAGTGTGGGGCTGTCAGTCTAAATGGTTGGGGTTGTCAGGGAGGGGGGGGCATAATGGCCAGAGAACCTGGATGAAGGTCAAAATGCTTTGGGTGCTCATGCAAAAAGCAGCAGGTGACAACACTACAGCCAAGAAATGATGAGAAATGGACATCCAGATTCAGTACTAAATGAGAGGACAGTCACGTTGTTTTCATCAAGTTTTGTGACTTTCAAATATAACCTCTTAAAAACATGATCAAATCATTTGGACTAAATCCACTCTTCTGTCCCCTGGTTCCCAATGCTGCAGGTGAACGATTGTGGATA
Organism: Sebastiscus albofasciatus; assembly: GCA_916701655.1. NCBI lineage: Eukaryota > Metazoa > Chordata > Actinopteri > Perciformes > Sebastidae > Sebastiscus > Sebastiscus albofasciatus. The sequence continues at coordinate 10,098 of CAKAOI010045820.1, read as the reverse complement.
CGGTTAAAAAAAAGAAGTATAAATGTATTGCACGTCTGGAATGGGACGTGTGCTCTGGTCTTCCGCATAAAGGTTGGATGTGCTAGATCCCCATCCACCGCCCCAACCTCCCAACCTGAGGCCTGTACTACGAAGCCAGTTCAACAAACGTTATCTGGCTTTGCTAACCCTAACGATCACGATCCCACTAAGCGGTCCTACAACGGTGGTTATAAATTCAGTAAGTCAATCCAGGGTTTCTCATTCTGGCTGTGAGCGCGTACACATAAAGGGGTCGGTGTTTGCAGCATATGCCAATCACAGACATGGACAAGTCTACTGTCAGAAGAGTGACACATTTTACGAACTATGATATCAGACAAATACCAAGAAGTTAAACACATAATCAGACTAAAAGTAATACAGTTGAAGCTTCTAAATGCAGAAAGGGCAACTGGCAAAAGAAGAAATTACTGATGTGTGAATGCATAAATTTACAGATTGTACGCAATACTCTAATACTCTACTATATATATAGATATAGATATACACTCACTGGCCACTTTATTAGGCACACCTGTTCAATTGCTTGTTAACACAAATAGCTAATCAGCCAATCACATGGCAGTAACTCAATGCATTTAGGCATCTAGATGTGGTGAAGACGACTTGCTGAAGTTCAAACCGAACATCAGAATGGGGAAGAAAGGGGATTGAAGTGACTTTGAACGTGACATGGTTATTGGTGCCAGACGGGCTGGTCTAAGTATTTCAAAAACTGCTGATCTACTGGGATTTTCACGCACAACCATCTCTAGGGTTTACAGAGAATGGTCCAAAAAAGAGAACATATCCAGTGAGCGGCAGTTGTGTGGACGGAAATGCCTTGTTGATGTCAGAGGTCAGAGGAGAATGGGCAGAGTGGTTGGAGATGATAGAAAGGCAACAGTAACTCAAATAACCACTCGTTACAACCAAGGTATGCAGAATACCATCTCTGAACACACAACACATTCAACCTTGAAGCAGATGGGCTACAGCAGCAGAAGACCACCCGGTACTAGCAAGGTGTACCTAATAAAGTGGCTGGTGAGTGTATAGGCCTATAGATTACACTTAATAATGCCCTTTTGGTAATGATGTGTGTGTGTGATGTATGAATACTTCAGCCTTCTTTCAGCTTCGTCCCAGACTCCAGTGGTGTGAAACGGACTTGGGAGCAAATAAAAAAATAAATATAAAAATATAATAATAATATAATTCAAAGTGGTAAGCATCCACAGCATACAGCCAGCTGTCCTATCCTGTATACATTCTTCCTCCTCCTCAGCATCAGGGGGTGCGTCGTCCTCACCAGAGGAAGGCCTCTTTGCCCCCCTAGTTGTCCGACACCTTAGATGAAAGAGGGGAAGGAGACTCTAGGAGGGCGCCCCCAGCGAGCGGGACGGTCTTGGAGGGCTGGTCAGGATGGCGACGGTGGAACTCCCCGATGAGCCGGGCATCCAGGGTGTGTTGAGCTGTGACCCAGGACCTCTCTTCTGGACCGTACCCTCCCAGTCGACCAGGTATTGCAGGTCTCTCCCACGGCGACGGGAGCAAAGCAGGTGGCGAACCGTGCAGGTTGGACCTTCATCGATGAATTGGGGTGGGGCGGAACCAGTGGACTCTCCCGAACAGGCTTGACATGGAACGTGTCCGTGTGGACCGGGGCAGCTTGAGCCTCACTGCCGCAGGGTTTACGACCCTCTGGATCTCGAATGGTCCGATGAACCTGGGGGCCAACTTCTTGGACTCAACCCACAAGGGTAGGGCCCGGGTTGACAGCCACACCTTGTGGCCCACTTGGTTGGTGACTGGAGACTGGAGAGTCCCACCTGGACTCAGACCCCCCTGGCTGTGGCCCTGTCATGTCGCTGGTGGCTGCTGGAGAACCTCATGACCGAATGGACGAGCGCCGATCTGTCTCCCCCTGGCATCGCTCCTGCTGCAAGCTGCTGGACCTGGGTGGCTAGCGTCACTAGCACCCGATCATGCCTCAGCAGCGATGGTGGCCAACAGTGCCTCGTGCTGGTGGAGGGCACCCTCGATACTATCTAGGTGGGGCTGTGGTGAAGCGGTGTGCGCTGGGTCCATGACAGGCCAGACTGTACTGTGACGGGTAGCAGTAGGACCTAATTGCAGCACACAGGAGACCAGGAACAGTGAGTAATGACTTTTGATAACAAACTCAGTAGAAACACAGCAGAGCAGGTAAAGCTGCAACCAGTACAGTTCAACAATTCAGCGATTAATCTCCACAAAGTCTCCGACTACTCGGTTGATTCGGTGGGCTGAAACGGACCGAGAAACAGGTGACGGTAACGTGAAACAGCGGTAACGTTCGCCCTAACACACGCACAGTACAGTTCAGGTAATGGCAATGGTACCGTAGAGGAGCAGGCAGGAGACGAAGTCCTGGAGGCAGAGGATCCGCAACCAGGTCAGCAAACAGCCCAAGCAGACGAACCAGTAAGGGACAGGCAGAAGGTAAGTCGAAGCCAGGCAGAAGATCGGGAAGCTAGCAGGTAGGTACTCACAGGACACACACACAAGGACGAGTGTAGTGACACGTTGAGAGTCTCTGGACCACTGAAAACCACAGGTAAGTAGACTGGAATACTCACACTGCAGCGGCATCGACGGACGGAAACACCAAGCAGCCACAGACGAACAGGAACCAAGAACGCAGAAGCAGATTCAATTCAATTTATTTTTGTATAGCATCAAATCACAACCGAAGTTATCTCAAGACACTTAATATATAGAGCAGGTCTTAAACCGTACACCATAGTTTAGAGACCCAACAAGATCCACCAAGCCAACCAGCCTTATGTCCCCCTCAGGGTCGGGGACATAAGGCTGGTGGGCTTACCAGGAATCAGACGAAACGGGTCAGTCAGAGGCAGGCAGGGTCGGCAACAGGAAAATAGTCTGGAGAGTCTTGAATGGGTGGCGAAGAACAATATGGCAAAGAGTGTCTGTGAGGCTGGAGTTTACAGTATATAGTGGCTGTGAGCAACCAGGAACAGGTCAACAGAGTTGCCTTGATGAGGTGGAAGTGGCTGAAGCTGAGGAGCGGGAAAACCAGGGTGAATGGAAAATTACTGAATGGGAGCTGGGTGACTGGGCATGCAGAAATGAGCAGGTGACTAGTGATGCAGAACTGCGACATACGTTGAATGGTGACATTTCTGAACCAAAAATACGTTTCATATCAGCCTCATATCATGCTTGCTAAAACGTCATGCTACATGGTTAACGTTGTGAAACGAATGGTTAGGCTTAGGCAACAAAATGACTTGGTTAAGGTTAGAAAAAAGATCATGGTTTGTGCTCAAATAATAATGTAACAACATAACAATGTAACGTAACGTAAAAACGCAACTAAACCACTATAGTTGGGTTTAGGAAAGAACTACATGTTTGGGTTTAAAACTACTATGTTTGTACAGTACGGATTCTGAGAAGTGTTTTTCAATTTCTTTTCCACTTTAGTATCAGATTAAAAAAAACTATTTTTAATTTTACAGGTTCTCAAAAAATGTATTAAGAGTATTTCAGAAGTATGCACAGTTAAAAAGTTGTTCAATTGTCACCTCACATCTTGTAGGTTCAGAATGAATATGAATGTACAGTCAGTGTTTCCTCGCTATATTTGATGTTCTCTCCAAAATAACTCTTTTTTCTGCTGTAAACTACATCTGTGCATATCTGTGAAGTTATGTCCTGACTTGTCTTTACAACTCATAAGAGAACGATAATCTCAACTCAAGGTCCACTTCCTATTTTTTTCAGGGCTTTCAACTGCATCTCATGCATGGTATTCATCAGCACTTGAATTGAGATTAGTGCATCTCACATACTGATCCCCCATTCTAGAATTCCATGCTCAAAGCTTTGCGGCATCATTTGGAAAAATGAAACAACAGCATTCATCAGACATACCGCGCTATGACTGCGGCTCTATCCCACCAGCACTGGGTTACCGCTGACAACTGGATCAACATGTATGCACTTTTTTATTCTGGAGTTCTAAATATACATTTCTCGAAAGAAAGCTGTAACAGTAAAATCTGTCTACTTGTCTAGTCAAATGCAGCTAAATGTATCTATAGAAACGTTTCAGCATGTCCTGTTGTTTTCTGGCTATAAGCAGAGTAGCAAGGGGCAAAACATAAAAAACATCTTATTTACCCAAAGTTCGTCCATCCCCTTGTCATAAACTTAACCCCTCCAACAGGCAGAGGCAAAGGGCAGACGAGCAGAGAAAAGAAAAGTACATGTCACAAAGTATTGATGTCCCCTGTGTCTCCATTGGACAAAAGACGGCCCATCCAGTCCCCCTTCCCCCCACTGAGTAATTTAGCCATAGTTCTCTAAATGCTTCCTAGTCAAACTTGGAATATGGAATGAAGGGGACGGGGGCTTTGTGGCGGAAATATAATTACGGCAGCTAAAAGCTGGTGAAGGTGAAGAATGGGGGATGACATCAGACCAATTTCACACCCGGGCCTCGGATGGCCAGGCCAAGCCTGGGCCTCGCCGCGCAACACTGATCAAAGCCTGCTGCAGCCGCCCCAAAAGAGGGAGACTTAACTATGCTAATCTCCAGGACAAATATATTTTAATCTTGTTAGAATACAAGTTAATGCTGCAGCTCAGTGACCAAACTTTATGCTATATAGAGTAGAAGGATACAAGAATACAAAATCACATTCTGTCTCCAGGTTTCTCTATTTAACAAGTGAATATTGAGTCTCAGAAAAACAACAGTTGCGGAACTATCAAGTATACTCATACCTCGGTCATAATCTGTGAGCTCAGTAAGTGCATGTTTTAAAGGAACCAAGAGACTTAGCTGTGGCATACTGTATATTGGCTATAATGATAAACCTGTCCATCATGCTTGAAAAATAGTGTTCTGCCCAATAATCAATATTTAAATTTTAAATATTACTTCATTCTTCAAGAATTTCTCAGAAACAGAGCTGCTTCTCTCAGAGAAACCTCATCAGCTGACAGTCCAGTATAGTAGGAATTACATCCGTATGGAGCAACTGCGTACCTCACTATTTATGTCTCAGGGCATAGAGTGTCCTTTATGAGGCAGAAAGTGGGTGTGGAGGTCAGGGTGGTGGACGGGCGTGTCCACTTTCATGCAGGAGACAGGTTCACATCCCATCACAGATCTGCAATCAACGTTCACCGTATTTTTCACCGTAACCACGACCTCTCCCTAAACCTAGACTGAAGATTCGTCACCTTTTATGTGGATATCCAACCAGTGCTGATGGCAAATGTAGTCCACTGAAGAAATAAATTCTCCAGTGAGTGCTATATTGACCAAGCCTCCAGAAAGAGCGTTGGGCTTTGAAGCAAATTTTCATAGTGGCCAAAAGGTGGAATTACAACTTCCGTTGTCCACTGCTGCTGGAGCGAGGGCTAGGAGGCGGAGTTAAAGGAAACGCTACTGCTGATGAGGAAGATCACAGGATGATCCTGGTACTTAATCACTCAGCGGTCGAGCCATTTTGGCTTCATGCACCACTGAGACACTCTCACAGGAATGAATGGGGCCCCGCCTCCAACACTGTATCCGGTTCTCCTTATACATCCATGGCACTGGCCAAGAAAGCTGAGCTCTCCTGCTGCAGAGCCATGCTGGATGTGCCTACATGTACCATGATGCATTGCTTTTAATCTGATAGATGAACAAAATAAACTCACAAAATGTCAATAAAGGAAATTTCATAATAACAGAAAGATAATAAAAGAAATTTACAAACGTACACATTCTGATTTCAAGGTTCTGTCTTATACTGAACTAAGACAGGCATAACTGCCTTGCTAACTCATCGTGAAACACACTTAATTCAAACTGGACAGAAACAAAATAGAAGTCACCAAACCTTAGTCTTTCCACGGTTCCAACAATCAGCAACGCTGGTTTGGTCAAATTAAATCCTTAACTCACAGAGTTATCCACATACAGGGCATCCATACCGTCCCCGCTGCAGCTGCAGCCTCCAGTGGCCTCATGAACACTGTAAAACTCCCCACAGCTAGTGGGTTCTCCCTCGCCTCCAACAACATCACTTTGATGTCACTGGATGCAGGAAGAACAGATTTTGCAGCTGCACCGCAGCGACATCGGCAAGAACTGGAGGCATTTTTCACACTATATCCCTAACTCAGATAGACAGAGATAAGGTTGTAAATCGGTGAATTTTCCCTTTAACCATACCGTAGTTGCCATATAGGCAGCGAGAATCCTAGAAACATAGTCCAGGGTTTTGCAGATCTGTTAGCTGAATCTCCAAGTGTCCTCACTAAGCTGGCTAATTTAGAAAACTATGTTGTCATAATTTCCTGATAGTGCAGTTTTCCCATCCACGTTAAAACCCACAGCGAGCATGTGAAGATGTATCCACTCAGAATACAACTTTCAAATATATAGTTAGTAGTGGTAAAAACGTCAGCCAAGTGTTCAAATGTAGACCCCTTAGTGTGGAGGTACTCTCAGTGGGCAGAACAAAAAACTCACTAGCAAAGTAGAAGAGCAAATCAAAGATCTCAAGTCAAAATGTAAATATGAAGGAGTGTCTAAATATATATGTAGGTAGAACAACAAATGACTTTTCAGTCATTCACAACAATAGCTTTCACAACGTTGGAAGGTCAGCAGGATAGACACTAATCATTTCCCAAAATGAGGTGTACACGTACTGTAGTTTAGGGATAATAACATGAGTTTGATAGTATTGTCCATCATTCCTCCTCAATCCATCAGCTATGATCGTATTGTTGAGCTCACCAAAGCAATTGCAGGTATCCGGGGACACAATGACATCACTAAAAAGAAGTCAAAGGAGGCAATAAACATGAGAAGTCAGATGATCAGACACCCCAACACTTTAGTCCAATCATCTAAAGGTAAGTTGTGTGCACACAACTACAGTACAGTAGCTCTGTAAACTGTGAGGGATGTTTTCTTTTTTTTGTCATGCCTCTGTGTTCCCAGATGTCAGCCAGGAATAGCACAGGAATGATGGACAAAACCACGAGCATTAGACCCAGGTTGTATGACACTGGGATTCCCCTTTAACTATCGCTAGACTCTGTTAGAGTTCAGCTAATAGCAAGCTTTACAATATTAACCAATAGGAGTATTTAAGCCCTCAGAGTGGTTCTACTTGGTACAAGTAAAAGTCCAATTGTTAACCAATAGGTTGTGGGAAATGAGCATTTAACGGGTGTGAGGGTTGTCTGTCACCCTGGTGCCAGTCAGCACCTTGGTAACCCTTGATCTGTCAGGGGTGGAAGCTGCAGCTTCTTGACATTTCCAAACAGGCAGCTACACAATGAGCTCGTATGAGTCCTGCTGTGACTTGGATCCCCGGGCAGAGAGGAAACCAAACTGGCAGGCAGGGAGGGAGGAGGCACAGACTTCCTGCTGCTGGTGGACGGACAACAAACAGACAGAAGGGACGGCAAGGTGAAAACGTGAAGGTGGAGGTAGACAAATGGTGCTCTGCAGTGGTGTTCATGCCGGATTTCTTAGGTGCCAAATTTTGCAGCATCTGATCTGAGGTTGATGTTGTGTTAACTAATGAAATAAGCAGGTGCAGTGCTTTGTAAGATGCAGAACTTGCACACTCTCAGTTTACAATGGCACATAGCTCAGAATCACAGTTTGGTTATGTGTTTTTAAATGTTTACAGCATTATTATCTATACATGAATGCTTCTTGAATTACAACAACATTCCCTCTAGTGACTCCTTTAGACCTTTACTGGTAGTGATTTATAGCATACACTCTTTGAGGTCTGATAAGTTCACTTCACTCCACACCCCGAGATTTCTTTTTCACTATCACACAGCTCCTTTTGGAGACGCAAAAAGCTTTAGGTAACTCTTCACATATGCAGTACCCCCAACACCTGGAGACACATGCTGGTGTGGAGTTTGCTGATGTAGGTCAGTGACGGGCCATGAATTCTGGCCTCCTGCATGAATGTCAGGCGTGCCATGTGCCCACCCACCACCCTGACCGCCACACTCTTACAACTTTGACAGTGAACATCATGAGGTGTGCCGTGGTTCAATATGACAGTAGTACTAGAGATTTTCTAGCAATTTTTAAATTTAGCAGGGAGTTTACTAAGATGTATGTCTGGAAAGTAATGAAGAGCACAAGACACTGTTTTCTGCTGCTGATCTTGAAATATCTGTCTATATAATCTAATTAACACAGTCCTCCACAGTCATTGGAAGACAGTCACTGTCTATTCAATATGTAGCTGCTTCTATCATATCCTACTGGAACAATAAGCAGGAGACAACTATGTGAAACACAAAGGTAAAGTTATGTAAAAAAACAAAACAAAAGCAGCAACCTCTATTACTTTATGATTCTTTTGTAACCTCTTATTCTGTCTTGTGTTGTGTTGCTGAGGAGAGAGCTCCAGTAAAGTGACATTATAATACATGTCTGTGTGTTTGTGTACCGTTACGTCCATTTTACACCTGATTCTCTCACCCGTTACATTTCAGACTCAGATTCCTGCAGTGGTCAGTCAGCAGTGATAATGAGGGCAGACGCCTTTGAGCAAGAGGAGAGGAAGAAGAGAAGAGAGTGGTGCGCTGCTGAGAGTGCTTGTGTTGTTGAACCCAGGATGGACAATGAATGATTCAAGATTCAAGAGTTTTATTTGCCATTTACACCAAAGAACATTGGAATTCTGAGCAGTTTGACACTCAGAGTAGTATTTTGGTTCAGTTTCTGTTTGTAAATGAACTGAAACCGTTGCTGAGTTTAGTACATGGTTATTAACACAAGAAGAGGATTGGGATGGTCCGACCGTGCCCAATGACGAGACGGCGGGTGCGTGAAGTGACTGCAGGAAGCAAACCAAGCTCATAAGGGCTTCAGGTAAAGCCTCAGCTTTTTCTTATTGTTGGTAATCAAGGTATTAAGGCTGTGTTGTGGTCTGTTAGTAGCTGGTGTGGCTTAGTGGCAATTAAATCTCCAAGACCTAAAAATAAATAATGTTTCCAGTACTACCTGCGCTGTGACATATAAAGGGCACACTTTATATTCATAAAAATACATATTACATTCCTTTCTCCCATATTTTGCACCTCTGAACAGCAAAGCCTGAAACTACATATTGCAGGAGACCAAACACTTTGGCACCGAAACCTATACCTGAATGTACCTGTGATTTTTATAACTTGTTTTAAACCTATTCATTAATCTAAATGTGTGTATCTTCTTGAGTAAAGGTCCGTATCATTTACACAATTACATACACATACAATGATCACAGCACTATAGCAAAAGCTTGTGATTTTTCCAGATCCCTTTAATTTTTCTGGAAAAACTGTTAAATTACAAGAACTCTTGTCAACTGCACCCACATTGTTTACATTCAAATGATCAAATTCTAGAAAGGTGTGTTGGGAGGGAGGCCAGAAAAGATGCTAGCTTCACTCTGGAGTGAGGTGGGAGATGGATGGAGTGAGGGAGAGATGGATGGAGTGAGGGAGAGATGGATGGAGTGAGGGAGAGATGGATGGATCTCAGGTAGATCTTCTGGTCATGGTGGACACAGCGTTTCTGTTAGATGTAGAATTGTTGTAGTTTTAGTGACCATTTATTGAAATGGTTGATATCAGCATTAATATCAATATACAACACACATCCTGGGAGTTCAAAGTAAAGTAAAGCAAGATAAAGTAAAGTAAAGTAAAGTAAGGTAAGGTAAGGTAAGGTAAAGTAAAGTAAAGTAAAGTAAGGTAAAGTAAAGTAAGGTAAAGTAAAGTAAGGTAAGGTAAAGTAAAGTAAAGTAAAGTAAAGTAAAGTAAGGTAAGGTAAGGTAAAGTAAAATAAAGTAAAGTAAAGTAAGGTAAGGTAAGGTAAGGTAAAGTAAAATAAAGTAAAGTAAGGTAAGGTAAGGTAAAGTAAAATAAAGTAAAGTAAAGTAAGGTAAGGTAAGGTAAAGTAAAATAAAGTAAAGTAAGGTAAGGTAAGGTAAGGTAAAGTAAAGTAAAGTAAGGTAAGGTAAGGTAAAGTAAAGT
>CAKAOI010045819.1:75284-110328 GCA_916701655.1 Sebastiscus albofasciatus | reverse complement strand
ATACATTGTTTTGCTTCAGTGGTGACTTCTTTGCGATATTACAAAATAAAAAAATAATCTTGTTATTACCACTTTTAAAAGCATCATTGATGGAGCATGAATGTTGAACAGAGGTTCGTTTTTGTTTATTTATGTTATGCATATTTGTGTGCACAGTTGCATGGGTGAGTGCATGAGTGAGAATGCACGTAAGATAGTTACAAAGAAGTTACATAGACATGAGGCGTCGCTGTCATGTTGCAATTAAGATGTGAAAAATAGTCTCAGCAGGAGACGTGACAGTGAGAGAGGTTAGTGCGCCGCGGGCCCCATAGCGACAGACGGAGAGAGACGGATCCATATCATTGTCCATATCAACTGAGGCTCCCCTGGGTTTGTTGCTTTAAACAAATCCCTGCTCTTCCTATCTCAGTCACAACACTCCCTCTGCGGCCCCGTGTGTGTGTGTGTGTGTGTGTGTATGTATGTGTGTGCGTGTGTGTGTGTGTGTGTGTGTGTGTGTGTGTGTGCGTGAAATCAATTTCTAGCGACAGAGAAAGACAAAGTGGGAGAGATGCACTTATGACTGGGGGTCTGTGTTTGTTTTAGAGCCGTTCAGAGTTCAGTTGGACGACGCCCAAAATAACAGCGGTGTTTGTATCCACTGCGTTTGTTTTATTTTAATCAGAACTTTATTGATGTAAAATCTTCCTAAATTATTTAATCTCGTGTTTTTCATGACCCTTTCAGTGCTTGTCATCTCGTTGTCAAGCATTTATGAAGCATATATTTCTCTAAATGCTCATCTCCTATAACAGCGCCTCTAAATCTACTAACCAAAGGGTGCTTATAATGTCTCGGCTAATTAGCATCAAACTAAACTAGCATGAACGCTTCAGTTCCAATGCAAATTCCCTTTCCTGGGTCTTGCCCTGGGAGATTGTACTACGTGGCCCGAGTGAGCGAACCAAAGTGGAGCCACATATGTCTTGCATTTGGACATTAAAGCCGACTATTATGAGATTAAATCAGGGACTTGTGATATTCGGTTCAGATCTCAGCTCCCACCAGCCCCAGTCACGCAGAGGGAACGTTCAAACTGATATTATGTTCAGTTTCTGCCAAAGCTTCACAATCAACCGCAATGAAAAGGAAGTGAATAAAGGTGTTTTGTCTTGAATTGTAGATCAGATAGATGTGGGCCGTGGGGAAGATTCAGTTGATACTGTAAAAGCTTTTTTAAACTGCAGGTTAAAAGGGTCGTAGGCCTAAACATGGAGCCTTTCCACTGACATGCACTTATGCTTTTTTTTTTCTCAGAGAAGTTTGAAAGTTTGAGAAGTTTGCAGGTCTTTCAGCAGCTGCAACTTTTTTTTATTTTTCTCTCTCTCTCTTGTGGGGTTGTTACAATTGACAGAGCGGCAAGGACTTGACTGGCAGGCAAATTAAACCGTTTAATTGTATTTAAAGCAGAAATGCGCCGTCATGTGTGATGAATTATCATAAAAAGGAGCCCTGAGCAGCGTGGTGATATCGGATATTAGCGTTGTTCTTTTGCACCCACTTCCTCCACTGATGAGCCTGGGCCCAGTAAAAAGTCTTTTTTATTATGTGGCGAATACTATTACATGCAAAATAAAAATCACAAGAGATGGGACAGAAACCGGCAACATGTTAGAGCACTTAAAGCTAGGGTTGGTAATCTTCTTCAAAAATATATTTTTGTTTATATTTGTTGAAATTCTCATTACATATCGGCAGCAATCAATTAATCAAATGTTCTCGGAGGAGCGGCTTGTCACTAAAATGAGAATAGCTGGTCCACCTTAAAGGTCAGTCCACCTTAAGTGAGCTTGGGCCAAAGTTGGCGCTAACTTCGGGGCTAACCCTGTTCACTTTAATCAGCAGGTGGCAAGCAAGATAAGAGAACTTGGCTCGGGTCTTGAGGAGTTGTAGCATTTATTCACAGACAAATCAACTGTAGACACACTGCACTGCTACGTTCACAGCTACAACGTTACTGCTAACTTCATACTCAACACCAGTCACACGTTCGTTCCCTCTCTCTCCCTCGAACGTTGTCGTTACGGGCCGCCCGGCTTGTAGTACACCGGCTGGCCCGTCGGAAGCCTGTCTTATGTCGTCACCCCAAAGAACACATGAACTTTCTAGTAAACAAACACAACGTGCGCCAATGTCTTTACTGAAATGTGATCTCCTCCATGTTGCCGGTGTTGTCAGACACTGGTGGCTCTGTTAGTCCGTTTAGAAATACACATAATATTACGTCATTTTTGTCGTTATATTGCTTATTACTAATGCAATACAAGCTGCATTTAGCATCGTGACGCTACAGGTTGTTGATGTCAGTTACTTTTTAATTTGCCAGTATGTGTCATAATGATAAATGCAGGTTTAGCCGTAATCAAACCGGTGCAAGCTTGTACAACGGATCAAACCGGCAAAACCAGAAAAAATCAACCCAACTCTTTTGTCTATCTACCTAACTGCCTGCCTGTGCCCACTCATGCACTCAATGCACATCAACAGAGTTCATAATGCTGATTTTGGCTTTGGTGGGAGGCCTGAAGGGACAGACTGTCAGTGTTGCAGACTTGGTGACTTGCTCGCTAGATTTAGGGACTTTTGGAGCAAGTCCTGCTAGCTACTGTCATTGGAAAAGAGTTGGCAACACTGGGCTGGGTTTTCGGTTGGATACTCTCGCTAGTTTCTCAAGATTACCAACCCTAGCTTTAAGAGAGAGGGAGAAGAAATCTGAGCATGTGTGCTTATGTATTATTAATGTGTGTCTCATGTCTTATCCATGCATACATCTCAAGTTGCCTTCCTTCCTTTACCAAACCTCCTGGTGCTATTTTCATTTAGTGGATATAGTGTGTGTGTGTATGTGTGTGCGTGTGTGTGTGTGTTTGGCAGAGTGGGAGCTCCTCTGTCCCTGTCTTGTGGGCCTGTTAGGTGATGAATGACCTTCAGGCCCACTAGTGACAACTCGGCTCCTAATGACCAACTGGCTGACTGACTGATCTTAATGGAGGACCTGCAGAGCTCTGGGAAGGCATGGCACACACACACACACACACACACACACACACACACACACACACACACACAGGAGGTTTCATTCTGACATGTGTTCTTGCATTAAACAGGAGACACACGCAGAAACACACACTATTATGGTACACATTACGCATACTGAGCGGTTGGGAATATATATTTTTTCTCTTCTCTCCCTGGTGAAAGAAACACATGACAGAAGTTGTTCCTACAGTATTTATCACTGACACACGGTACGATTGTATCGTATTACTGAGGCCAAAGCCCTGATGTTTGGGAGGCAACAAGCCTTTTTTTTTTTTTCCTTAAGCCCATATTTTCCTTTCCAGCTTCTGAGTCCTATTAGGCCCTTCCAAAGGAGCGGGAGTCTTGGGTGGAGGGGGGAAGGAGAGAAGGAGCTAGATGGATAGAGGGAGAAGGAAAAGGAAGAGAGAGAGAAATAAACTGAGAGCGAGAGAACCAGTCCCGTTACTGCCTTCAGTCAGCCAACTGGGCTCGGTCCAGTTGCTAGGGGTTCTGGAAAAAAAAGAAGCCGTCATCTGCAAACCATCATTCAGTGTCCACACTTGGACCTGCTTTCAGCACCTGTCACCCGTCCCGTCACTGTGACAAACTCAAATAAACATCCAAAATTAATCAGACCATTACCACTGAACCCAACAACCATCTTCCTCCTGCTGCTTTCCCTTTAACGTTCCTAAAAAAAGAACCATCCCCAACAGAGCAGCTGTGGGATTTTTCTTTTTTTTTTTCTCTGCCGTTCCTTCATTTATGTTTAATTGTTACAAGGCACATGTGTGTTCATACGCAAAGCTGTCAAAAGTTTGGGCGCGGTTTACAAGCTGTTTAGTCACGGTGCAGTGAGGGAGGGCAGCACGGTTGGTCCCTTCATTGCTGGGTTTCTCCCATGGTCTTGTTATTACACTGAGATGCACTACAGTACATCAGCCTGTCTGCCTGTGGGTGCACACATGCTAGATTCACTTGGAATTAATTAAACTAGTCCCACTGCAAGAGGGCTGCTTGTAATAAGAATAGGAGGAGGCCAACACGTTGCAGGGTGTGAATGTGAGCCGATACTCAACACACTGTGATGGATCTCATGCAGTAGGCGAGCATGAATTGCGGCCACAATGAAAGCTTCCAAAACAAATGGAACATATTTAAAAGTCACAGTGATAAAGTACCACACTTCATCATGATGTTTAACTCTATCCAGTTGAATTCATGAAGTTGTCCTCAGGTCTTTAGTGTCCCCGATAGACACAAAAAGAGAGTGTACTTTGGAACAAGAGTGTGTGATTTTTGGTTACAACATCGAATGTCATTAATAAGTTTTCTCGTATTGTGAGCTGCCCGGCTCTAGGGATGGCAAAGACTGAAATATCTCAGCAAGTATTGGATGGATTGCCATGAAATTTGGTACAGGTTTGTTTTTTAAAATAAAAGTTTGAACCAATTTGAACGAACAAGGAATTTGTTCGAATGTATTGGAACGCAACCCGTATAGCGTAATGCATCACCCCTCCCAGTGATGTCCATATATCAGTGGTCAGAGACGGTGTCTTATCCATCAGTATAGTATTTCCAGCTGCACTATGTGCCTTGAGATTGTGCAAATTTTGAATTCGAAAAAGGTCATTACAGTTTGAATATTGAATTTTTCCCACGTTTGAACAATAATTCTAAGTTCAAATAAAAAGCGGATGAATCCTAATGACTCTGGTGATCCCCTGACTTCTCATCAATACTTTGCTTTATGACTAAATACCTGCAATTGAATGATATTCCCATCAGCCGCAACTGTACTTTGTGTTTAGTGCTAGGTATGCTCATTCATTTTGGTGGCTTTAGAAGAATTAAGTCAACCGTTGTATGGCCTGAACTACAACCAGTGACAGACTGGAAAGCAGAGACTGTATTGAAAGAGACACATATTTAGATTTGGCTTTCAACACGAGCTTCTCTAAGCCAGCTCTCCTGACATGAGGGAGCTGCATGGGAAGGTGAGAGTAATGTAATTTTCTTCTGCCGTGAAAAGAGGACGTTTTTTAACACCTTCAACCTTATTTTGGCTGACTTAGTTCTCACTGGACTCCTCCCAGGTCTGACAGGATTGGATCTGTCTCATCCTTGACTGATAGCAAGACATTCTCCCACAAGAAGGGAAAAGAAAAAAAGGAAATGAGCTGCTTCAATAGCCATTCCACCTCCATTGAGTTAGAACAGTCCTCCGTGGGGACGAATGCCAGCCCCCAAAACTACCGTCCAGAATAAAGAAAACTCTGAGGTCAAGATTTCTGCTGGCAGGAGGAGCAGGGAGGCTGCGCAGCGCTGCTGTGTGTTTACCGAATGCAGGCTACACATATAATTTCTGCGCCGATTTGTTGTTTTTAGTCATTGAAAACCAAAACAGAGTTACTTTTCTCTGGTCTATTATAGGCTGCAGCACGCCTCTAGCTGATCGTTGTCATCTTCTGTATGTCCCCAGAAAGATCTCCTTTTTGTTTCAATGTAGAAGTGTAATTTCATTTTTATTTTTGATGGAAAAAGTATGCTGTACAGCCTAAATGCAGTTAAAGCATTGTGTGTGCAGTCATTGTGCAGCCGTGTGGTCGTCTCTACTATTGTATTCTATTGTGAAGTTTTTCCATGCGGTGCGTTTCCATGGTTTTACTGCGTTGCAGGTGTGTTTATGGTGCAGCAGGTGCTGCTGGCTGCCATGCTGCGCGGCGAGGGAGGGAGGGTGTCATGGCCAATATACGAGGGAAAGAACCTCTCACACATGGCACTGGTATTGTAGGCCTCTGGAAAATCCATTTAAACACTCCCACAGCCCCGACACACGCTCACAGCGAGCACCAAGACGTGCACATAAGTCACATAAATACACACACGAGGAGAAGACACATGTGGATATGAGGAGTGTTTTTCACATGCACTCACAGAGACTGCACCTCAAATACCGGCTTGTTTAATACACCAAAGAAGTCACTCTTCTTGGAAAAAACATATGCGGTGGTGAGGATAATTCAAAGCATTCTACTTTAGGAAGGATGAAAAACGTCTTGGCGTTTTGTCCAAGTGACTGTAAGCGTGCATGAAAAGTTGTATGTTATAACTACAAACTTATACATATATTTATGTAACTCCTGTTGATATAGTAATTTCCATCTGTCGTTGCATCAGACAGGATGCGGAGCTCTCTCTGCCTTCTTTTTCCTCTTTATTTTTTTTTCCCTCTGTCTCTTTCACTCAGTGTCAAGGTCACTGCCGTTAGAGTTTCCTGTCCTCTCTGTAGGGGGCACTCTCCCTCTTCTTCCCTCCCTCTCTTTCTCTGTCTTGTTTCTGTCAATCCATAACTCTTTGCTCTCTTCATTTTTTTTAAATTTCTCACTCTATTTTCTGCATCTCTCGCCATGCGCTTAAGTTTTCTCTTCCTTTTTTCCCATTTCTTTCTCTCTCTCTCTCTCTCTCTCTCTCTCTGTGTCATTCTCTTAACACATTTCCCCACTGGTCACTGTACACAGTGTCAGACTGCACTGTGTAAACAGTGGAGGTGTTTGTGTCTGCATGGCCAGAGGCCTTTCTTTCTCACTGGCTACAGCTATAGGTTGCATTAGCAGACAGCGGGATGTATGAGCATGTCTCAGTGACATAAAGGTCACGGGGGATGGAGGGGGGAGGGTTGCCTGAAAATGATAACAGTGAACTTATGTATGCAACCCCTCCCCCTTCCCATTCACCGACACAAACACACACACACACATACACACTTTCTTCACTTGTACTTTCTTGAAGTGGTATTATTGTTGACCCGACTGTTGGCTGTTGTGTCTCCCACTCAAATAACCCCCCCCCCCCGTTATCACAGAGCAACAAATATTTACGTCTACAGAAACATTCTCATGGCCTCCCTGATCGGTTGTGTCATCCGCAGTCCTGCTGCGCCGGCACGGGTTCCTTTAGTCACGAACAATTATCCAAAAAAAAAAAAAAAGAAAGTACTGAGGAGTACTATCGATATTAACTTTGTTCATTTCTTTACATTCCAATTAAATCTTTTTCCTATTTAGGGCCTGAGTGCCGACAACGTCAGGCCAGCGAAGGCCCTATTGAAACTGTAGGAATTATTCTTTTTCATGCAAATGAATTGCCTTTTTGAGGGCCTTAACATGCTCAAAACGTTGCTAACACTTTTCAGACGTGGTGAAAAATGTTATATTTTAAGGGTCTCCAGCTTGGGTGTCCCAAAATGGCTCGCTAGCGCCCCCCCTAGAAAATTGTTAAAAATTGAGCCCCTCACTACGGTTTCACCTACATGTATGAAATTTGGCAGAAAGATTTATTATGTGGAGACGCACAAAAAAGCCTCTTGGAGGTATGCCCAAAACTCAACAGGAAGTCAGGGAAGGTGCAAGGGCCCGTTCATCGCTGCTTGCAACTTTAATATATGACTTTTTATGTTTTGATCCACATACTTACTTGTTCTAGTGAGAAAAAATATTATTAAAATGAAATAAATTGGTATGTTGTAATAAAAGAAAACGTCACATCAGAATCTTGTTATGACAGTAAAAAAGTCCTCCTGCAACCTGAGCATTCCCCCTCACTAATAGCTCTGCTTATGATAGACACTAAAAAAACGTTATTTAACCACTTCTTGGTTTGGAAAATCAGAAGCCAGAAGCATATGCCTTACCTATTATGTTTTTGATTAGTATATTTAAAGATGGAAAGCTGTCTTGTATGTTTTCTGAATGAAATAATGTTTGAATTGAACACAGGAGGCAGAGCAAACAGAAAAAAAAGAATCATTGTCCAGTAACAACCAATCAGACTCCTCTACTGACTCTCCTTTGTGCCCATGACGCTGGTTGGTAATTACTATATTTACGTCCTGGTGGATGGAGCCAGGCTGGCGATCACCTGGGTAGCTACACAGGTATTCCTGTCGTACTGTGTAATTTTCATTTTATACCAGGGGCAAGCTAAATATTTGCATTCCACCGCAGGACAAGCCTCCGCCCCCGCAAAATGGGAACTCTCCCACCATATAAAGCTCCCAGTGGCTCTTCTCCCAGGCCTCTGAGGTGTTTGTGACCCTCAACCTGCCATTACACCATCGGTGATGTCATGGTTAGGGTTTTATGTGAGAAACAAAATGGCTAAGCGGTGTATTTGCACATTATACCGTACGTGTGTTCCCATCGAGTGTCAGGTGGACAACTCCATACAGAGGAGGGGAAGAGAGTCACTTCCTCCTCGGACTTTGATGTCGAGACTCATTTCCTGTCGTCACAGTACTAGAAAGACCAGGGAAGTGGAAGAAAAAAAACATGTTCTTTAGAACGGGCTGCCTTTGTTTTGGCTAGAGGCCTTTCTCATTGCATGCAGAATAGTGATTGCGCCAACAGGGATTGTGTGAGCTTCAAAACTCAAGTTGGAGAGACTTCCCCATTTCAGTAATGTTTTTCCAAGGTTAATTTTATGGATGAATACTGTGACATGGGAAAATATTGCGTTTCAGACCAAATGAGTGCTCAATCCACTCAATCTCCTTTCAGTGTCATTTGTTAGACAAACAGCTTTGGAGCAATGAAGACCAACTTGTACATTTATAACCCCTTCTGTAAAAAAATATTGAGGCAGCGAATCTTTAACTGGCCCCCGGGGAACAAACGGGAACATTCTGTTATTGTTTTCAGAGAGGAAATAATCCGTTAACAGTAGGATGCGCTCCGCTGGCTGCCTTATTTATTTATTTTCAGAAGCAATTAGGGTCCGTTAATTAAGCCCATGAAGCACAGGCTGGGGTTGTGCTCCAGGCGTAGCCGTGGCACTCAACCTGGCACGTTTCTAGGAAATGAAATGGTGAAGTTTAATCATTCATTGGAAATGGAAAAGGCGAGTCAGTAGGGGAGACCTGGTCTTAATTTGTGAGGGAAATACGTTTGAGTTGTGCCTCGACATAAAGGAGGGCTGCTTTGGTAACATCATTCATGCATTCTAAATCGAAATGTGAAATGAAAACATTAAGGCGTATAGGGCAGATTTGGTTACCGTTTCCTGAGAGCCTTCATCAAGTCGAGCATACCGTATATGATCGATGACACCACCGTGCTAATAGAGAAAAGGAACCCCTTTATTTGGGCATTAGGTAGAACTGCTCGTTTATGGCAAAAATCATAATCAAGAGTGTTTTGGTAGATCATTAAGTGGCGAGGTCCGTGCGTAAGGTGGTGCTGTAAAGCGCCACCTTCACCCCGGGCCTTTCCAAGCTGACCTGGAGCCGGTCACTGCGCACCACCACAGAGGGAATGCGTAGAGTTCGAGCGAGAGTTATGGTGCCTTCAAATGAAACTCGTGTTTACAACATGGGAAGTCGTGTACACAATACGCTTGGTGTTCAAGTGGTTAAGTCGTGAGAACACCGCTGCCAAGCTACGGCAATATTAGCGTTACTGTTTAGCAAGCTAGCAAGCGGGAAGCATAATGCAGGAAATGCAAAGGCATGATGACGGAGGAAAAAGATGAGAACGTTGGGAATATATTGAGAAAAGTTTTCTTCAGACCTATCATAAAATCACAAAGAAAAACAATATACGACTAAAATCGGTGCACCCGTATTTGGAAGCCCAAATCATAAGTCAAATTTGATGAATTGCAGAGCCCTAGAGCATTAGGTGTCTCATATGTAAATTAAAATAAGGCTATGGGACTTTTCTAGTGCAACAGGATTTGTTTTGAAGTCTACATAACACTTCCACCAGTCACGTGTGATGACTGACGGAGCTTGATGTCCAACGGACCAGGTGACAGATGTTTGTGCCTGTGTCTGATGTCCGACTCGTCTCTAATGAACTGTCGGCGCTGCGGTTGTGACAGCCCTCAGCAAAACAAGACCAGAAGAGCCGCCGCACCACTCCGAAATGTCAGTGTGTGCCATATGTGCATGTGTCTGTGTGTTGTGGAGTACACAGTACGTCTACACTGCTTTGTTTCTGCTGTATTGCTAACATATGTGTGCATGCATTAATAATCTGCCATACATATGGAAGCATGTTTGAGTGTGCACCCTTATGTGTTAAAGGAGGTATTTGTGTGTGCGTGTGTGTGCGTTGTCGAGGGATCAGCACACCTGTAGGTGGGTGTTCATTACAGCAGGCCTGAGTGATGGCTTGGCCTATGGGAGGCCCTTGTTCATTGTCATCTCCCTTCACTTAATTAGCCCTCACTCACAGGTCAGAGGAGACCACTGAAGGCCCTCTTGTGTGTTTGCGTGCACACACACACATGTTTAGGATTGAGCTTTTGTACTTGATATAGTGCCAGGGGATACACACACACACACACACTGTATCTACACCTCTTAACCTTATCAGCAAACCACCTGTGCATAATTTGAAGACAGATTAGACTGGCACAGGCCGGCCCTTGTTTCGTTGATACGTTGAAATTACACCTCAGTGGTTGTTCTGAAAACAGCAGCGTCTCTCTGTTTCCATCTCTATCGGGGACTTTCACTCCAGGAGATTAGAAGTTGACCCATTACTGGAAATGCTGTAAGCAGGCCTCATTGTTGGGAAATAACACTGAGCTCCACTGCAAAAAAAACAAAAAAGAAGCAAAGGCTGAATATATATATATATACTGCTCATCACTGACAATTATTACTTGAAACTTTATGTCGTGTAGTCTGCTTTTATATCAGTTGTTGTCATTGCACTGATGTAGAGATATTCAGGTATAATCAATCCTGATTTAGACTAAAACAGAGAGGGAAAAAAAAGTCTTGGTTGGATATTTCTTGTAGTGTGGATACCCGTGCAGGCCGCTCTCTCTGTGGCGTGTGTGCTGGAGTTAAGCTGCTTATTAAATGACATCGCTATACCCCACCTTGGGCCCGGACCCACTTGGCCTCCAGCGAAGGAGAGAGAGAAAAAAAGCGTGAACGTGAAATATGAGTAGTGGAGGAGAAAAGAGGGAAGAGAAGGTGTACAGTATTTTTTTTTTTTTTTAGAGGGAGAGGATGTTAAGAATAAAAAAAACAGAGTGTATGAAACAGAGAGTGGTTGAGGGTGTGTACTGTGTATTTTCAGTATGAGTGTTAGTGTGTGTGTATGTGTATTCTCAAAGAGAATCATAATCACACTCATTCAAGTCGTGGTCAAATATGACTGTTAAAAAATCTTCTCAGAAATGATGTTGAAATATGATGCAATTCAGAACTGACTGCTGAACTGCTGTATGATTGTAACAGCATTTAACACAAACTTGCTGAGGTGAGATTCACTGAATTACTAATCAATCTAATTCATATGGAGCTATGAATAATCCTTTTAAAGGTGCTAAATGCAATTTTGGGATATCTGTTGCCTCGACGCGGCTCTCAACATGGCGACGGCTGAGAAACACGAGAGATCGTTATTTTGGCACGTCAGTCGTTAGTCACATGACTCGTTAGTATCGTATGTCCTGTGAGTCGCTAGTCAAGTGAGGTTAACGTCGACCACGACCCGTTTCCTAACCCTAACTAAGTGGTTGTGTTGCCTAAACCTAACTTCCTGTGTGAGTGGAAGTTTATTTTGAAAGGACGGTGTCAACAAAGCACAGAGAAGCTTGTATTACAACACAGAGGGAGAGAGACTTCATTCTCTGCTCAGGTAGACATTACTGCTCTATATCTTTACATTGCAAATCGTTGTTTGCTGCTTTATTAATGCTCTGGATATCGTATAAAGAACCTTTAAATATGTCTTCACAGCAATATCTAAAGAAGATTTCAATGTATATAGATTGCGTTTTTCACTCTACATGGTCTTCCTCATGTTTTGTAAAAGTAAATAGGTTTTCTCATGCAGACCTCGTTGTACCCAGCAGCAGCAGCAGCAGCAGAGAAGCAGAGATTTCAGAGGGAGTAGTCGGTACTCCCAGCTAATAACATTTCATTTAGTGGAGTCAGTAGTATTTCTGCTCTTTGCTCCCTAACTTACACCCATCCACTCCCTCCGACGCAGCTCACATGGGTTCTGGCATCACTCTGGGGCCTGGGGGTGGTAGAAGCCGAGGAGGAGGAGGAAGAGGAGGAGGAGGTAGTGGGTGTGCGGGGCGGGCGGGCGGACTCCTCTTCGCTTCCCTCTTTCGGACCTGTCAGGCAAGCGGCCAGGGAGTAATGTGGAAATGTGGCTGGCTGGCGTCGACTTGATTAAGTCTGCGCACGTGTCTCTGCAGAGAGGAGACCCCGGGCTTAATCACCCCTAGCCCTGACACTCTCCTCCTCCTCCTCTGCTGTCTCTCGCTCCTTTTCTCTCCATATCTCTTTCTTTCTCTCTGTCCTCCTTCGCTGCCTCTCCTTCTCGCTCCTCCCTCTCCGAGGCTGAACGTTTTTTTTCCCTCTCTGCACTTTTTTTTTTTTGCTGATTTTGGTTTTTCAGTGCTTTTTTTCCCCTGCCCTCCTCGCTCCCTGTGTGTAACTGACTTTTCTTTTGTTTGCGAAGCCCTTCTTTCACTCTCTTTATCTTGCACTCTTTCTCCCACTGCCCTTTCTCTCGCTCTTTCCCTTTTCTTGCACCACTCCCCCTCCCACCCCCCCACTCCTTTCTCTCTCTGTTGTTTCTATGTGCATGTGTTCAAGGCCATCTTTTTGTGAGTATGTGTATCCTTATCTGTGAGAGGAGTGTTGAACACACACATATGAGCTCTGTGTGTGTTGTATGTGCAGCAGTGTGCACCATGCAGGGGTGGACAAGAACCTCTCCTGACAGCTCCGGGCTACCTCACCTCCTGCATGGAGAGGATTTCACGTATGAAATGTCCTCCCTCCTGGTCTGGCTTCATGCCAACTGTAGCACGAAGAACTCCTCCTACACACCCAGTCACATGCTGAGTCCTCCACTGAGCTTTTCCTATTGACATATGAACATGATTAGTTTGTTGTTTGGTGTAGTGGAGTAATGTCGCAGCAGGCTTAGGTTCTAGTTTATGATCAAAATTATCAGAGTAGAGGGGTTTTCTATCTTTAAGGGAATGTATTATATAAGAAGTAGGGCTGTCAGTCGATTAAGATATTTAATTCTGATTAATCACATATTTTTTTATCTGTTCAAAATGTACCACAGAGAGAGATTTGTAAAGTATTTGATACTCTTATCAACATGGGAGTGGGTGAATATGTTCCTTTATGTAAATGTATGTATATATTTATTATTGGAAATCAATTAACAACACAAAACAATGACAGATATTGTCCAGAAACCCTCACAGGTTCTGCATTTAGCATAAAACAATATGCTCCAATCATAACATGGCAAACTGCAGCCCAACAGGCAACAACAGCTGTCAGTGTGTCAGTGTGCTGACTTGACTATGACTTACCCCAAACTGCATGTGATTATCATAAAGTGGGTATGTCTGTAAAGGGGAGACTCGTGGGTACCCATAGAACCCATTTACAGTCAAATATCTGGAGGTCAGAGGTCAAGGGACCCCTTTGAAAATGGCCATGACAGTTTTTCCTCGCCAGAATTTAGTGTAAGTTTGGAGCGTTATTTAACCTTCTTATTACAACTTAGTATGACATGGTTGGCAGTAGATTCATTAGGTTTTCTAGTTTCATATGAAGCCAGTATCTTCAGCCTCTAGCTTTAAAACTCAGCCAGTTACAACCTAAAAATTGCAAGTTAACCTGTTATTATCACGTTAACTTTGACAGCCCTAATTAGAATATATTTCTACAAACATATAGAGTAGAGAAGTCGGAAGAGCTGCAGGTTCTGGAAGTATTTCTCCTCATTGTGCACATCAGTGTTCCTCAAAAATAGCAGCGGAGATGGCTCCTGGATAATGTAACAAGTTGTGTTATGTTCGGTATTTATAAATATTTCAACATTTGTTTCTCCTGTCACTTGCCATGCCAGCTGGCTGTAAATGCTGCAGAACCACTGGCCTCGCTGGCCTTTGGTGTGGTAAAGATGCCAGCCAAAGGCACAAACCAGAGCTGTGGCAAATTTAAAATACTTTGTTGAAAACTGACTTCATCCAAAATTGCACTCTTTTTTTTAAGGGAGTTTTGGCCAAAAGGGACAAATAACAGACTTAAAACAAACCGCAAATTACATCAAACAATGAGTTAGCAGGGTTGTTCAGCAACAGGACATCACCAGGGGAAGTTTGGTTGCAGCCAGGTATTAATAGACATTCATCATAAAAACATAATCACATAATGCAACAATCCAGACGGAGACACACACAGTAGGGCAAACAGTACAAAAGTGAGATCACTCCAAATGAAGCCAAACACAGCTGAATGTCAAATGCATAAAGTGCTTAGGTGCCGAGATCACGTGCAAATTCAGGCTACTAATTACCAATTAAAAACTAATTGCTGACATAATTTGTCTGCATAACCGAAGGTTGCGGCTCCTGATAGTTTTAGTAGTCGGTAGAGAACATAAGTAAGGAGTAAGTTCGGCTATATAATTTCAGCTCAACATGGTGGTGCACACAACAGAATTTTAAGTTATCGGATGTTTTTTTTTTTTTTTTATGCCTCCACCCCGAATTTTGTTTTTTGGGTTGTCCGTACGTATGTCCATGAATTATATGATATTGTGAACGTATAGGAATTTTTTGAGAAACCCACTACAGTAATCGCTGAGTAGCCAGTAGTAGTATTTTCATTTTCCTTTTTTATTTTATTTTATTTTATTTTATTTATTTATTTATTTATTTATTTATTATTATTAGATTTTTCTATTTTAATTTTTAATTTTTATATATATGTATATATACATATATATATATTTCTCTTATTATTATTATTATTATTATTATTTCATAACTTATTTGTGGATACTCTCCCTGTATTTCCTACAATTTGAATTTTATGTATCCATGATTGAGAATCAGTTATGTCTTTTGTGGCTGTCTGTGTGTATGTTGACATCAGGTATGATTGATGTTACGGGTGAGTGTTGTTCAGAAAAACAAAAAATGACCTTTCCCTGTATAGTGACTGTTGATTATTGACAATTAATGAAAAAGACCTTTGCTAGATATTGTGAACGTGATATCTCTTTTCTTCAAATTTGGCACCAACAACCACCTAGACCGAAGTATGAACTGATTATTCAGATTAACAGTTTTATTGTACAGGGAAAATCTAATCTAAGAGTTTGGTGGTCAAAGGTGGTTAAAGGTTTTCGGCCATAACTCAATAATTCATATGCTAATTACGACAATTTCACGTAAATGTCTGACAGGATAAAATGATGAAGAGATGACATTTTGGACAGACATGGATGTAAACTGCAAGTGGTGGGCGGAGGCGTACAACCACAAGGTAGTAATTCTAGTTTTATCAAAATGTCTCTTTCTACTGGAGTGTTGTAACAATCTTTCTATCAAAAAACTTTTTTGTGTGTCATCTTTTGTGCTGATTATTCAAACTGGAGGTTTTGGTGGCCGTCCAGGCCTTGAAGGTATCTCAGCTGCCATTCACCCAACATTTGTCTGTGCAGAAAATAAACGGGACTTGTTTAATTTCAGAGTCCCGGCTACCCGACATAAACCGTCTAAACTGCAGACACTTACTGTGCTGCAGTAATGACAATGGCAGCGTGCAACTTTTTAATTATTCCAATTTTCTCAACGATCTCTATCTTTGAAGCGGTGACCCGGTTTATCGTTCTGCGTCAACAAATGAAAAGCTCGAAATGATTACATCTCTAAAGTTATTCTTATCCGAAGTATATTTATTTTTGACTTGTTTGAGTTTGGAAAGTTGGAGGTTCAGTGGCGAGCTGTGAGTGACGGTTTGTTTTCGGGAGTAGGGGGAGGGCACACAAGGCGGTCCTAACTAAGCCGAGATGGCACGGCGCAGCGGGCTTTCCAAAAGCAACATGCCCAGTCATCATTTTACTCACACGCTCAGAGATAGACAAGGCTCTGTGCATTCTGCCCTAGAGGGGCTTTGCCATGCTTATACACACACACTTCGGTGTCAGCACACACACACACACACACACACACACACATGCAAAACACCCACGTTCAGAAATATACACACAGGCGCACACACAGATCCCGATGCCCACACCTTTAGCGGTGACTCAGCAGGGCTAGTGTGGTGTGGCAGCAGATTCAGGGCCGTTGCTTCATCCATCACGTCGTTAGCCCAGTGTGCTAAATGATTCTATTAGCGCGTCACGCTGGCCCCCTCAAAGCTCCCACTGTTCCCACCTCCACAATGTGGTCCCAGCGATCCAACCCATGCGTTGATAATTTGCCCTGAAAAATTGGCCAGGGACAAGCATCCAATTATGGCTTTGCACCCCCGTTCCCAGCGCCTCGTTTTCAGATAACCGCTCTCATAACCCAGCTCTTTGAAAACAAGAAGAATCCCGTTCTTCTTCATCTTCATTCTTCATTGTATTATTCGGTCTCTCTTTATTTTTTTCCTTCTCATCCCTCAAGTTTGACGTAAACATCACTGACACTCAGTGTTGTATCACGCCAACGTTCGGTGAAGCGTGACGGATATCGACTGATCTGAAGTTAGTTTACTATTATGACAAATGAATGCTTCTGTCATTTAATGCTCCGGGCGCTGAGCCAGCACGTCTGTTTTCCCTGTCTGTCAGTGCGGAGTAGTGTTGGAAGTCATTTTTCATCATATTCATCACCCTGACTTGCAGACGGCGTCGTGTTATTAGGTCAGTGTTGTTATATCATGGTACATCAGTTACAACAAATCATGCATGTCCTTGCATGATTCTCTGTGTCTGTCTGTCTCGTGTTTGTGTGTTCACATTTGGCCCTAAGCTAAGACTCAATTAACTATCCCAGACTTTATACCATTTCTTAAATCTGCAGGATCGTTTGACATATTATATTACTTTAAGTCATTATTCCAATACATCATATACCTTCAGTGTTTTGTTTGGAATTGGAGTTTAGTTTTATCGTCTGGCCTTTATAAACTGGACCTTCAGTTCACTGTGTTCTGTTTCGAAGATTGGCAGCCGCTCAACATCGTCCCAAATGTTCTGGCTATTGTTGGTTCTCCCTCCCAAATTAGATTTCATGTCTTTTGGAGCGCAAGATCAGCAGATCTGGCCGCTCACGGTTGTAGAACTTGGAAAAAATAACACATGTATCACTCAAAAAAGATTCAAACATTCAAACTCGAGCAATGTCAAATGTGGTGTTGTTGAAAAATATAGTGATGTGTTTTTAACTTCACGTCCTGAGTGGTGACACAGCCCATTACCCGCTCACGTCATATTCACACAACACTGAATAAATGAAACATTTTGACTCAAAGTGCTGAAAGGACATGGACAGGTTTTTAGTGTACGATCACATGTTGAATATCAATAGAGCCCCAGGGCCTCGACCAGTATTCAAATGTTGTTGAAACAGCTGTCTGATAGCATTTAAATAACACTCAAAACAGCGCTGATGCAAAAAGAAAAAAAAGCTTAAGAGCAGCGATACAGGCTCATAATTCACCCCGACACACTCCCCTCTCACATCTCATCTCACCAGAGAACATTAGGAGGGTCAATTTGACCAATCATAGACCCCGCTGCACCCCCGGAGCCCCCTGATCATCTTTCACCTCCTCCTGGGCCTGTGAACTCTCCGTGTACAGTCATCTGATCCCACTATAGCAGCAAGCAAGAAGCAGTTCCTGACCCGGACTGCTTACACGCTCAGAGAGGTGGGATCACAGCCCGCAGTCAGCCTTTTAAAATCCAACAGTGCTCCTCGTTTTGTTCACTTGTTCTCTACGAGCATAAACAAGAACCGATATGGACTGTCATTTGTTCCGGTCACACGACACCAACCTGTGCTCAGCTTATACCACCAGGATTTAAAAAAATTAACCTTCGACTGTTTGACCGGATTACGTTGATGTAACTATTCAGAGAAGAAAAGACACTCTCTTTTTGTTTAGACGTGATAAAACTCCTCAAATCCCTTTAGGAATTGGGAGCCTCTATAACAACAAATAGTGAAAGAGTACACTAACAAACGCCCACAAATTAGAATTTATGACATAACCTTTGCTTTCAACAGCAGAAAAATACAATAGCACAGCACATGGAGCTATGAAAAAGATATAGATTATAACAAAACAAGCAGCTGAGGTGGCTTTGGATTGCTGATTGAGACAAAGAAAGAGCAAATTGAAAAATCTGGACACGTGAGAATAGACTAGTAATATGACATATGGGCTAAGTTGTAAATGTACCAGTGTAAGATGTGTTGGCTCAGTGGTTAATGATGTCACTTTAGAATAACAAAAGATGCAGGTCTGAGTCTGAGCCTCTTTGTCTGAATCATATTCACCCACAGTATATCTCTGGCCTGTGGTGCCTCAGGTTGGATCCTGATTCCCTCCACCTGAACAGAGTGAGCTGGGTGGTGTCTGTCCTTCAGGATGGATGTTGTGGAGGCAATCCTTCTGCTCTGAATATCATATAGAGAACCTTTAATAGTGTTTTTTTACATACCAGAGACCAGCTCCTCTCAATATACAGTATAGGCCTTATAATCAAAGTCCCCTTCCACTCAAAAATGGTTGACCTGATGTTTGTCTATACTTGACTAAAGATTTTTAAAAAGATTGTGACTTTAATGAGGTCTCAAATCTTAATTTCTGTGAGGCGAGTCTGACTTGAGTCCAGGTCTTAGGTCTTAAGTCTGCAGCTCTGGTGATAGAGTCTCTAAACTGCTACCTTCTGGTTGCATGGTTGGGTAAACTGAAGCCCTCCATGATCCTGAAAAGAATCAAACCGTGATACAAACTCATAATTATAACTATTTAATATCTATACTGTATCAGAAATAAATGGCTAGTGGAGAGTTACGGCCACATTCAGCCTCTCTCCGCTTTCCTGTCTCTCTGCCTGGCTGCTTGTGTGTTTAGGCTGCTGGCTTAATCACCGTCCAGGCAGGTAGAGACCTGGAGACAGAGGCAGTGTGCTAATTGTACGGTTGACCAGGAACGGAAGCTATTAAAGCAAAGACCTTCAGCCTCATCTGCTGCCATAAATCCTCCTCTCCTTTACGACTTACTGTTACCACGACCACTCCCTCCACCACTTCATCTCTCTTTCTATCACTCTGATTCTCTCCTTTCTCACAGTTTTAGCATAATGCAATTTCATTATTGACTAATCAGGTTGATCTGCGGAGACTGAAGAAACTAGAGACGGCGCATCTTTCTTCCGCTTCGTCTCTCTTTCTCTCGTACACAAACAGACACGCAGCGATCGCCACTGGCCATTAGGGAGGCCGAGCAGGCCTCCCATAGCTGAAAGCAGGAACAAAAAGGCTGACCACTGAAGAAAGGCCTAATTAAACAGCAGTCTTTAATGTCAGTCAGCCCCCCCACTGCAGCCCCAACCACACATGAATGAAAGAATAATGCTCTTTTGAAAAGGAGTACAGTTTTATAATCTAAACCCATTGGCTTATGAAAGGGAAGCCCCTTAGCTAAGAAGGCCCACAGGTCACCCTCCATCTCCTCCTTTCTCCCTCCTTCTCTCCTTTTCTTCTTCTCTTCTTCTTCCCTGTCCTCCTGCTGGGTCCATAGCCAGGGTTAAGCCAGGCTGAACGTGGGCAGCTCTGTGACCGCCACCTCCAGCAGGCCCTCGCTCCCTCCACCCCCCGGGGTCGTGGTGGTGCTAATTGCTCCTAGACGTACACACACAAAAAACACACATGTGTGTTGGCATGACCGACCACCGGGCTCATGTGCTTGGATTATCGGAGCGCTATGAAAGAGAAACAGCCAATTGAATCCAAAAGTGGTGGCTAGGAGTCGGGAGGAAGACGGGGGGGTTTAGGTGCTCAGGGGCCTCGGTGTCGGGGGTTATCCCGGAAAATGATTAGGGGGGTAAAAAAATTCCAGTGTGTCCAGTGTGCAGCCTCCCCCCTCCACGACCTCACCTCACCTCACCACCACCAACCTCCCAACAACCTCCCAACAACCTCCCCGCCCCACCCAGGCGAGGGGACCCCCCGACTGGCAGCAATAAATAGATTCTTTCTCTAACATGCCTAATCCTGCTAAACAGCAACAAATCCTATTAGGCCATGAATTATAAATCCTCCCTCGACCACCTCACCCCCTCGTCCCCCACCGGCGAAACCCAATCGCCCTCCTTGTCTTCATAACGCGCATACCCACACACATACAAACACACTAGACCTCAAGAATGTTGGTCTAAACAGGGAGGAATTGTTGGATGTCCATGCATTGGTATGTATGTATGTGTATATATATGTGCCTGCTTGCTTCCATTTATACTAGATGCTAGTGCATGTGGATTTGTGTGTGTGTGTGCGTGTGTGTGGTCCCTTGCAAGGCTTACTGCTCCCCACTCAGTCAGCCAAGCTTTCATACAGATATTCCAACGCGTGTGCAAGCAGGGATACTCTCACACACGGCCTCCTAAAAACGTTCCCAATCAACTTAAGGAGGAAAACGTATTTTGTTGCATGTTACGTTTGTCTTGAACAAATCCCAAATAGTTTGCAGGTGGCCGCTGCGAGTAATGATGTGCAGAGCAGGTGAATATTGAGCAACCATTAATGAAAGTTACATGGAATAATAACGTTATAGGTCTAATGACGAGTATAAATCATCTAAACGCAGACGGGAGGAGCGGCGGCCGGGTCAAACAAAGATTGGACTTTCCCCCAGGAGACCGCTGTCCGTGTCCCGTGTGAAACTAAAAGTCGACGTTCACTTAACGTCGTCATTTTAAGCCAAACTATGATGTTTTTTTACTAAACTTAAGTAGTTTTGTTGTGGTTTTTGTTTTGTTTTATTTCAATTTACAACGTTAATCACTGTTTATAACTACCGACCGTAATTCGGGAGAAAATACGTTTCCCTCCGAACACAACTGAGAATGCAGTTTAATTGTATGGGAATGTAATGTTGGAGGAGACAGGGTTGAATTTAAAATGCTTGTAAAAGTGAAATAGCTGAAAGCAGGAACATAAAGGCTGCCCACTAAAGAAAGGCCTAATTAAACAGCAGTCTTTAATGTCAGTCAGCCCCCCCACTGCAGCCCCAACCACACATGAATGAAAGAATAATGCTCTTTTGAAAAGGAGCACAGTTTTATATAAAAAAATAAAAACATCAGTTTGCTGTTATATATTATTTTTTGGTAAAATATTCGGCCTCTCGACTTTAGTTGATTTGTGGGACACAGCTTGAAAAAGTAGAAAGTGTTGGCACCATAAAGAGCAAAATATAACCTAAACGTAATTATAAAAAAGAAGTTAATGTGAAGTAGCTGAAAGTCGCTGCTCCAGGGAGAGAACGTGCTGATATTGATGCTTTTCAGGAGAGTTGTTGTATCGATGCTAGAAATTAGGACAGTGGTGTATCCCAACTAGTTTCCAGTGATGATGTATGTTAAAATATGCCGGTCGGTGTGCAGGCTTAGAGGGAAAACAACGGGTGCAGATGTTATGACGCGTCATGTGCTTGCCCTTTAAGGCAGGCTAGCTTTCCAACATCGTCGACCCTAACTTTAAGACAGACAAAGAGTGTATAGCCACGCTACCAGCTCTGTGAGGTTGTACTGCTCATTGTTAAAGCCAAGTTCACACAACACGACTCTCAAAGTCCTCTTCACGCTGCACATTGCTGTCTTGTAATTAGGAGTCTTGAAGTCATTTTGGTTTTCACACTACATGATTGACCGAGGATCTGACTGAAGATCTGTCATCGTGAGGAAT
The DNA here is from genome assembly GCA_916701655.1 of Sebastiscus albofasciatus. Lineage (NCBI taxonomy): Eukaryota > Metazoa > Chordata > Actinopteri > Perciformes > Sebastidae > Sebastiscus > Sebastiscus albofasciatus. Next base: position 88,500 of record CAKAOI010045819.1, on the reverse strand, counting down.
CCCCGATGAGGTCTCCAAGCTATGTTTTGTCACGAAAACCACACGTAAGAAGTGACACGGGCGTAGTCGATCTTGTTAGCCTGTTTCCACACGTCTGTACTATTTCCCCTGTAGTGTGATGTGTTGTGTTTATTCATGCAAACATCCAACACCCGTAGGTGTAACAACAACTTCCGTTGCAAATGGCACACACAGGTACAGGTGAGCCCTACGTCCCCCCAGGTTTACCACTCAACCCGTGTCTTGCGCTCTCATTGGCTGTAGCAGCAACTGGAAAATCTGGGCTGAAGTTGCGCAGTGTGAACGAGGCATTAGTAAACCAAACTGTTAGAGATAAACCAAATTTGAAGGAAGCATTGCCATCGAGCCACACCGCATAGCCAGCAAAAGTGCACCTGAATGGACACAAAACATCCTTAAAAACAGATTTATGGTGAAAAATGCCCTCTGACACACCTTAGGCTAAACATTTAGACTAAACGAAGGTCTGGCACCAAAGAGTGGGGCCATTAACCCCAAATCTATCCAACTCTCTAATTAGGTTCACTTTGAAGAATAGTAACAGCCACATCCTCCTCTCGAGGCTAAACCTTAGGCTGGAACATTAACCCTCACAACCTGAATCAGTGGTCACATGACGATGAGGTAGCCATTGTCCCAAACTCTTTATTTTACTGCTCCCAGTTTGTCTCTGGCAGGAACAGCAAGACCGTAACTTAAGAGGATCCACATATCAAATGAATATGTGAAGTATATTGCAGTATAAAAAAAACAACATCTACATAAGAACCCATGGAAACTATATCCTTGAAATACCCCTTATTGTTATATTTGTGTCTATATTTTACAGACTACACTCTTAGTTCCTCGTGGCCTTCAGCCCCTAGCGAAAAGCTTTTTTTCCCACGGCTGTAGTTTTTCATTTTGTCGCCCGTCTAACTGGAAACCTCCTCGTCCAAATCTTTAGTTAATTTGGCAGTTAGAGTCGTGTCAAGAGGAGTTCACCAGTCATTAGTCTACTTGTTAGAAATGCTCTCCTCTCCAATCTTCCCTCTGTGCGGTGGGAAAGAGCGGCGTCTGTCTCTGTTCTCCTCAAATAATGAGAGGTTGCGAGACTTGGCGTCATTAACGTTTAACACGGGCGGGACTCTTTTTCTGAGGTCACCAGGATGTCGACCATCTCTCTCTGGAGAGAGGAGCTATTTTCAACAGTGGGATTCTTTCACGACGGGAGACTTTCATTCACATGTACCTGCAGATGTGTGTGTGTGTGGTGACTGTATGTGTGTATGAAATAGGGACACTTTGCACAAGCAGCATAGTATCTTGGTGGAAATCCTAAGTATGTATCACCACAAAATTCCTTTCAATACTGTTAAAGTCAAGAACAAAATATATTTTGTGCTACACTTGTCTGCATTGTCCACATTCCTGCATGCAAACGTGTCCTTTTTTCACAGTATACTGTGGTTAACTGTGTGTTTGTGATAGTGATTCTACAGTATCTCTCGTTTTCTCTCGCTCTCTCTGTGGCCACACACATCAAACATGGCTCGCTCTCTCTGTTCTCTCTTTGTCATCAGCTCTTTAATGGGCACTGGGCTTTGATGTGGATCGGTCGCTGCTATTGTCTCCGGCATGTCTTGATCGGTGTCCATTGATGCGGAGGGGGCGTGGGGGGCAGCATGAAAACAACTGGAGCTGACTCGGGGAGGAGGGAAACGGTTGTATCAGAAGCCATATTTAACTATAGCTGCGTCTTGCTGCATGGAGTGTGGTTGAGTCTTGTGTCAAAGAAAAAGTCAGAGAAACACACAGTAAGAGACGGAACGACAGGAAAGCAGAGGGTGAGGGAGTGAAGAGCTGTGTTTCTACTGCACGGTACGGCTCACTTTTGGTACGAGGTCCCTTTCTCTAGCCGTGTTTCCACTGTGATTGGTACCCGCTCAGTGTAGGCAGGATTCTCAGCTGATCGTCGTAGTGCCGGCAGCACATTAAACTGCTGTGACATCATCTTCAACCAAACCTCTGCACTTCGTCAATTGTTCGGCATAGTGTACATTTTTTAAAATCTGGGTCGAGTGAAATAAAAATTGCAGTCGCTATTGACGGCAGCTTGGCTATTTAAAAATTGCAGGTTCATGCAGGATGTCTCGTGTCGTGCTGATGATGATCCTCTCTGACCAATCAGTGGTCTGCAGTGTTTTAACTCCACCTTCTAGTATCGGCTTGCTTGGAATCTCGACCGAGGAGATACCAAAAAGTGGAGTGGTTCTATCAGTTCCATCCACAACTTTTGCTAATGGAAACACAAAAACAACCCTTTCTAATGTGTAAGGAACTGAACTGACCTGAACTGTACGTACTACATTGCTTGGTGGGAACCTGCCAAAAGAGACTGCAGGCATGTCAGAGGGAAAGACGGTGAGAGTGACATCTTTGCAATCAACAAATGGTGATTTGGAAGTCTCTGCACAGCAGCACAGAAATGACTGTTGTCCTGGTTTACAGGTACCATTTATGAGCTGCGGTCAAATAACTACCCTGTTCAATCATCAGTCAACAGAATCATAAATATTAGGGCTGTCATAGTTAACGCGATAATAATGCGCAATTTCGTTTTAACGCCTCTAATTTCTTTTACGCATTAGCACAACTTTCAATGTTTAGGTTGTAGCCGGCTCAATTTCAAAGCTAGAGTGAAGATACTGGCATCATATGAAACTAGAAAACCAACCATGGTACCAACCATGTCATACTAACTTGTCGCCAAGGGGGCTAAATAATGCTCTAAACTTACGCTAAATTTTGGCGAGGGAAAACGTATGCTTGCATAAGGCAGGCATATTTGTCTACTCCCATGTTGATAAGAGTATTAAATACTTGACAAATCTCCCTTTTAAGGTTCATTTTGAACAGATACAAAATTTAATTAATTTGCCATTAATCACGATTAACTATGGAAAATCATACGATTAATCACGATAAATTTGTTTAATAGATTTACAGCCCTAATAAATATATGCAAATAATAACATATAAATTGTGAGTTCAGCAACATTTAGCTGTTTACCTATTGTTTTGGTGTTGCACTGAACACGGTTTACGATAGAGCGTTTTCACTGGTGATAAATCATCTTCAGATTCAGCCGGTTTAGTGCGGAGGTGGCCTGAGAAAGACAGAAAGTTGTGTTTAACTTCTCGCATGCAAACCACTCTCAGAGCTGGAATCATTTCCCACGAGAAAAACCCTTTTGAGAAAATTCACATGGGAGAATTTGTTGCGTTTGAAGCCCATTCATTTAAAACCCTCATCGAATGGAAGAACTTGGCTGTTGACGATGTAGTGTCTCTCACTTATAATTCTTACCGCGGCGGCACCCTCTGGCATGCCATCACTTTTAGATCAAACATCCCTGAAAGAATGTAGTCATCTTATCCTCCCCAGATATGATAAAGGGATGTCTGTTTTTGAGGAGAACAGAGGAGCACATCTCTTTGATGGACCAAAGCACCAGTCATAAAGCTTATCTCTCACACTCACGCACACACACACTGACACACACACACAGACAGACCAGCAGTCTTGCTGGGCCCTGACCGGAGCACATTGATGTCTAAGGCTGCTCTCTCCTGACTGACTCCGAGGTTATTGCGGCGCACCATGGAAGCACAGGATATTTGACGGTCCCCTGCCAAATAAAGAGCCGAGGGGGGTGGTGGCGGTGGGGGGGGGGGTGAGGGGAGAGTTGCCATTGACAACTCCGAGATCTCCAAAGTGACCATCAGAAATGAAAAAAGTTATTAAGAGAGAAGGGTCCAGGGGGAGGCCTAAATCTGTCACAGCTTTTCAAGAGAGGGACACGACTCCAGCAGCTACAGCTTGTACATGACTTCTACAGATGACCTGATGAAGAATAGCGAGTCTGTTGAGAAGAGCCAGGAGTTCGGGTTTAATCCGTAAAAGAAAAAAAAAAGAAAAAACAGCCTTCCCAAAAGAGACTGAATCACAGAGCGCAGGACAATGGAAAATATGTTGAAGTGGGCGAGATCTGAGCTTTGCTGACTCAAGAGGAGTCCCCAGGATACGCTGTGTGTCAAATCCTCTGCACAGATGAAAAATAAACACGAAGAAGAGAAAAAAGAGAGAGGCCGAAGGAGATGAGGAGGAGGCAGAGTCAAGTGTTTGAAGGGGCAGCAACAGCAGAGAGATGGAGGAATTACATTTCTGTGTGCCAAATGTTTAATGTGAGTGGAGGAGGAGGAGGTGGGGGGTTGGTGTTATTCTTTTATCACACTTACCCAATGAACATGTGTGCACATTTGTGTCAAACGCAGGAAGCGAGGAGGAGGGCGAGGAGGGAGCGGGGGGTACAGTTGTACAACGATCAAAACCGCACATGTTTTTTGTTTCCTACATGTGTTTTCTTTCCCAATTACGCTCAAACCTCCGAGTCACACAGAAACACACACACATCCTTCTCCTGATCGACGATGGAGAGGTGGGGGGTAGACTTTTTTTTTTCCAGAATAGGGCCTCTTGCTCTTTACGTTGGGCATTGTTTGTGTGCATTTCCTCCTATAGCTCGGGCAGGCCCGGCGTGGAGGGCAGGAAAAAAGACAGCAGCCCCGACAGCCTTTGATGTTCATGTTTTATGGTCCTATGTAAACGCATTGTCTGTTAAGTCCTTTTGTTATCCCTCTGTCTAATTAAGACCTCAGAGCGACTTGTTGACTCCACAAAGACCTTGTTTGGGGAGGGGGGGAGGGTGCTGTGTGTGTTTTTTGTGTGTGTCAAGGGTGTGTTTGTGTGCACGTGGGTGTGTCTCCTTTGATTGGGACGTAGTTTGAGAGAAATGTTCATTACCCCCTAAAAGCACATAGACTTTGACATAATAATGGAGTCATTCTGTTTGAGTGGAGACGACATGACAAGTGTGTAGAAGTGGCAATGCAACCCTGATAATTGTCTTATATTGTCCTCCATTACCTTTTTTATATCTGCCATCTTCCTCCGCAGAAAGAATCTGGTGACGTTGGTTTGCCGTTAATCCACCCCTGTCAGCAGATACGCTGCTCCTACACACACCGTCCCACGGCTTAGCAGCTTAACTTTGATGTCTCTGATACCAACAGATGGCTGAAAGGTCACCTGTCTCTGAGACATACTGTACATGAAATAGAAGACAGATCGAGAAGCAGGCACAAACAAATGGAAGCCTGCTCAGCCGGCAGACGGAACTATTTTTATTAGATATGTTTTATCTGAAGTAGCACATAATACTGCATTATCTGTGCTTTCACTCTGTAAGAATCAAGTCTGTAATAGTACATCAATAAGCATATAAGGGCTCTTCAACAATCTAATGCATTGTCCTTCTTAGATAGAGGACTAGTGCCTGGTAGTGAGAGGTGAACACGGATGTACTGGACCCCTCTTTGCACTTGCACTGATCAGGGGCGGAGCCAGACGTTGTAAAGATTCGGGGCTCAGCCCAAACCTAGGGGGATCTGGGAGCATCCTCCCCATTCATGGCAACTATATGTGCTATTTTTCAAGCCATATGACAATAGAATATCTAAAAATCTGTATATCATTTGGGGAAAACATGATGGTTGCCAAGGAAACAAACATCATCCTGTAGCGCCCACATCATATTTTGTTTCTAATTGTTCTCCAACTGTCTTCATCTTTCTGAAACCATAACACAAATGTTGAGGATAACTCATTTTCACTCCTGCCACCTAAAAAAGAGGCAATATTTGGTGGATGGTGCTATTTTTAAGTTACTTAATGTACATTGGATAGGGTAGGGATTTAACGTGAATAGCATTACTAATCTTGAATCCTATTTTATTGTTATACTATTCTGTCTATTTCCCCGCTAAAATAAACTTGTGTTCCGATCATTTGCTGGTCCAGTCAGAGAGACTGAGGTGAAATGACACAAAGTCCCACACTCCGCCCCTGGCACTGATTCATACACATCTGACCTTCTGACCCCTGAAACCGACTTTGCTTATAGTCCTCACCTCAACCACACACTAGGAACGCTGTCTTTCTAGCCACCATGGGTTGGACTTCAGAGCAATCCAGAAGGAGCAGAAATGAAATCAGCATTCATCATTTATTTCCGCATTAAAACCTAATGATGAACAGTATCAGTATCAAGAGAAATGAAGGGATAGAGAGTGTTTTATGTTCATTGTTCACACCTCAAGTCTCAACTTTGGGGTGTGGACAACAAGTGTGGTGTTGTATAGTTTTTTTGTGGATGTAAAAGGTCTGCAAAGTCCAGACCAAAGGGAGTTACTCTCCCCCACAGAAACACTGCTCCTGAACTGCCTGAAACGCCTCGCTTGAAGTCCCACCTTTTCTTCTGTAACGTGGTGATGTCACCAAGTAACACATTTGCATTAGGGATGCTAATTTTGAAAAAAATTCATAACCGATAACCGACCCTCATTAACCGATTATTAACCGTTAACCAAAAAGATTAGTGCCTCGCATGCAGCGGTGCACCAGCTGCAGTCCCCAGTTCACCATTAGGAGAGCTATTAGCAGCCACGGTGCTGCGTGTAGTGTCGCAGATATGTAGCCACATTCCCAGTAAAAGTCTCCACCGCACATTTAGTTTAGTTCAGCAGATTGTCCGCTGTGTCTGTCCAGATTAACGATAGCGATTGTCCGACAAACAGAGTGTGTTTTTGTGCTACATTAGCATCTGTAGCTCTGCTGGTAGCTTTGTGCTCGCCGCCGCTCTCTCATTGTGGTGTAACTTTTGCGAGTGTCCGAAAGTCCGTGTGTGTGTGGCGGCGGGGAGTGTGGGTTTGTCGTGGCGTTCTAGCTGTGAACATAGCTGTAGCAGACAGTGTGTGTACACTTCATTTGTCGGTAGATAAATGATTTGAGGCTACAACTCACTCCGCTCAAGCAAGCTATAGACGGGGGGGGAGGGGCATGAGCTCAAACGGAGAGTTTCAGACAGAGTGTGAAAAGAGGTGCTGCAGTACAGCCCACATGAGAAAAATAATGTTGTTTTTTTTAATAGTAACGCATGCAAACATGTTCGAGTAGAAACACAAAATACAAATATGAACCTGAAAATGAGCATAACAGTTCCTCTTTAAGATAAATACCAGAGTGTGCTTAATGTATGATGTCTTAGGAGCTTCCTCCATGCCCTTGAATATATAACACAACAATATGTCTTTCTAAAATACACCTGATGATTTGACAACTGTTTAACTGCTGGGCTCTCTGTGTGTCCCTCTGTGCCTGCACACACTAATTGTGTGTTTTCAATCACTCGGGCCGCTGACATCCAGTCACTCAACACATTTTCAGCCTGTGTTTTCTCATTATCTATTTTCACTCATGGCACACATCGTCCAAACACGCTGCTGTCACTTATCCAAGGACGTGCTTCGGCACTTTCTGACAAATAAATCACATGAGCACCAGCGCTCACAAGGAGAGCCTCCCTGAAAAAACAAACGCAACTGCATGCCGTACAGTCACTACAGTATGCAAGCATGACTTTGTGTGTGTGTGTGTGTGTGTGTGTGCGTGTGTTGTTTGCATCCAGCGGTTTCTGTTTCAGTGTTTAGCTCCGTACCAGTGGGCTTTCCTTTTTGTGTTGACACAGATGTGCTGCTTGGAGCCGAGGGGACGCGTGTTTTGGGACTCCTCTTAATGCAAACTCAGTCTGTTTTCCTTCTGTTTCGCTTCGCACCGTGTTGTTGCAGAATCCTAGTTGTGAAAGATAAGGCAAGCCCCGATAGAGAGCGAGGGGTTAATCTGTGTTGACACGTACAGTTAGAGGTTAAACGTGTATTTTTGTGTACATGAATGCATACCTGTCGATGTGTGTGTGCTCTCCTGTCAGGGCCACATGTTTTGCTGTTGCATGGTGCACACATTGTTCATTGATTCTTGAAGGTTTAAGGTTCTTTATTTGTCATTTGTCAATTCCAGCAAAGCAGTCATCGCCAATTAAAATCTTTGGTTTCAGGTTCCTTCAACAATGCTCATAAAATATGTATATATAGTGATTGCATACAGTGTTTTTCTTTTAGGCTAAAGAAGTCTTTCTTTCTGTCACAGGTTGTCCCATGCCCAGAGATCAGCCGTAAAAGTCCTCCGCAGAATGCAGTACTTTGTGGCCAGGAAGAAATTTCAGGTAAGCAAAAAGGAAATCCACATGAGGAGGGAGAAATTCTGCAGAGTTAAGGAGAGCAAAGGAGGAGGGGTGATTCAGATATAAAGAGAGACAGATTGAGAGTGAGAGAGAGGGAGTGAGAGGAGTGTGTGTGTGTGTAGTGTTTTTGCGGTTATACAGGATGAGCAGGGGGAGCCCCAGGGTATATATCAGCTGCAGCGCTGCTGTGCATGTGTACGTGTGTTTGTGTGTTTGTGTGTGTGTGTGTGTTTGTGTGTAAATGCCTGAAACTTGCACCTGCATGTCTTCTTTGTGCTCACTTCAGTTCAGTCGTAGTATCAAGGGAAGTCTACTAACCTGTCTCTGGGGCTACAGTAGGAATTCACTTATTGTAATGCACTCACAAAAACACACACACCTGCAAAACCCTTACACACACACACACACAGCAGGACACGGCTTCATGCACAATTATGTTCAAACATTTTTTTTTGTGCAGTAAATAATTTTAGTTTAAAAAAACCCAACATAATCATGTTTGAGATACTTTGGCAAATCATTTTCATGCTACATGTTATTGCCGAATGGTTCCTGTATTCTTACCGTCTCCGAGTGCTCGATATGTTTTCAATTATGGCCTAAGTGATGTCAGCTGCAGAGGCTATACCAAGGATACCCTAAAGAGTTCACTGGGTTTGTTCTGATGCTGCTTGTGTCTACGTCACACTAAACAAAGCTGTGAAAGGATCCTTAACACGATTCACGATCGGTGCACAAACACACACACACACACACACACACACACACACACACACACAAGGAGTTAACAATGAACCCTTTGCACCCAAGGGGGTTGGGGATGTTTTCGGGGACCAAGCAGCAGCGGCTATAGTTGACAATGGCTTTTGTGTCCCTCCGTCTGTGTTTGTGTGTGTGTGTGTGTGTGTGTGTGTGTGTGTGTGTGTGTGTGTGTGTGTGTGTGTGTGTGTGTGTGTGTGTGTGTGTGTGTGTGTGTGATCCACAGCAAGCGCGGAAGCCCTATGATGTGCGAGACGTGATCGAGCAGTATTCCCAGGGTCACCTCAACATGATGGTCCGCATCAAGGAGCTGCAGAGAAGGTGGCGTCCTTGACCTTGTTTCATGCTCTTTTCTTCCTTGTTTTCTTTCTCCAACTTTGTGCCAGATGAGTTCAACTTTTCTTTTTTTTTTTTTTTTTTACATTTTTGCCACCGTCGATAATCGATACCTACGGTGGACGACGAGGCTCAAAACCTTTCCATCAGGATAAATGTGTTTCAGCCTTAAAAATTACGCCAATTCAAAAACACACACGGAAATCCAAAACAACAGAAACGTGCTGCAAATGAAAAGACGTGTTGCAGAAAGACAAAAGAAATGCATTAACAGCAAACACAATGCAAATACAGAAATTATGCAAAGTCAAAACACACAAACGCTGAGAACAAACGCAACAGAACAAATGCTGCATATCCACTCAACATAGCAGAAATTCTCCAGGTACTTATTCTTTCTTACATTTGGCCTTAGTCAATATTCTAAAAGTATAAAATCTGTTGCTCTTTTATAATATTGTAAAAGACTAAGGCCAAATGTAAAAAGAGATTACGTACCTTTTTATGCCACCCTGTCTCTCACAGAATAAAGTTCCCATACAACTAAACTGCATAACCAAAATACGCTTTGAGGGTATTTTCTCCTGGATTATGGTTGAAGTTTTAAACAGTTATAAACACGTGATTGTGAAAATGCAACAAAGCTTCTAACTTAGGTTCAGGCAACAAAACTACTTGATTAAGTTTAGTAAAAACAAACATCATGGTTTGGCTTAAAATGACTTAAACACAAAATAAAAATGCAATAAATGTTTCACACGGGACACGAACAGCGCTCTCCTGGGGGACATTTCGGTGTTTTTTGGACCCATCCACCGCTGCCCTGCCTAACGTTGGACTTTCTCACTTGTTATTACGCGGCAGTGTTGAATACTCGATTCTGATTGGTCAATCACAGCGTTCTGCGGTCTGTAATTTCTCTATAACAGACCGTTGCTATGTATAACAGACCGTTGCTATGTATAACAGACGGTTGCTATGGGCGCAGCTGTGATGTCTGACTCTGGAGGACCGTTTTTTGTGTCAAAATATTGATTTCTTCAGTAAGTAGATGTGTAATAAGCGGGATAATGTACAGCTAGCGGGTCTGTCGGGGATTCTTTCACAACAATGACCGGCTCGCTGTACATTATCTCTTACTTATACCCACTACTATTCAATAGCTTTTTTTATTCAATGTATTTTCATTCACGGTCGCTCATTGTACGATGTCACTCGCTGCAGCCGTCTGCAGACTTACAACAGTGTTTGTGATACGACAAAGATGAGCCTTTTCTTCCAAACACAATTGAGAATGCAATTTAGTTTTTTTTAGGAGCCTCGTTTCTCTGTTCTGCTCTGGGCCGAACATCAAGTTGTTCCACTCAGCGCTCCCCCGAGAGGCCCAGAGAACCTCTGTTGTGTTGACTGCTGGATATGCAGCGCTTCTCTGTTGCATTTGTTTTCAGGGTTTGTGTGTTTTTGACTTTGCATCATTTCTGTATTTGCAGCGTGTTTGCTATTAATGTGATTTATCACTTGCATCATAATGTTTCATTTTGACTTTGATACGTGTTTTTGAATTGGCATCGTTTATGTAGCTGCAGCATGTTTCTCCTAATGGAAGTTGTCTGGGCTGTTGTGGCTCGTTTGGCCTCGTTTCGTCAGTCACTGACCTGAACTGGGTCATGACGACAGCAGAGAAGAAGAGTGAAGGCTCCATGACATATTTCTCTATACAGCTTTCAGTAATTGCAGTACAGTTTGTTTCTGTTCTTCAGCTCATCTGACAGCTGGGGCAGGGCCTCACTGCTCTGTGATTTGTTACACCTTGTTATGCCGTGTTTCCAGTCCTCACTAAAGTTTCCCGCACATTTTTACATGATTTTCACAACCCTCCACCATGAAGGAGGTCGCTTAGGTAATAAATTGGGTCAAATGTATGTAAGCGCGTCACCTGGGCCCTCGTAACACCTGTTTTTGCAGTAATTCAGCTGAACCACGGTAATGCACTGTGAAATGTTGAAACCAGGAGGGCGTCATAATGTGTCAGTAAATCAAGAAAAGACTCAGATTCTTTGATTATTTAATCCAATTTCTAATTAACTGGAGTGATAAAAAGCTTCATTACAAAGAATAATAGAACCAAGGGTCTTTTAAAATCACAATGTGTCTCATAAACATCTAAGCTGCTGATTTATTGTTCTAACTTTTTAAACAGACTAATACTAAAACTTAACATTCAACAGAAAAATCCGAAGAAAAAGATCACAGCGCTCGCCACATGACTCCTTCAAAAACACCACAATAATGCAGCGACCGCTCTCTTTGCATCAAACGGGTCCCCGACATAAATGACGGATAGTTAAAGACATGTGATTGCTGTGATAAAAAGCCTTGATTTAAGGTGATGAAAAGAAGAGAAATGCTTTGTTTCAGTAACTTAATAGATGACTAACGGTCCACATGTGCAACAGAAACCTCTTGCAAGTCTCATTGTTTATTTTGGAAGCTTGACTTCTCAATAAGAACATTCATTTATTCATCCCTTTAAAACTTGCATGTGGGTTTTTTTCCCAAAATCATGAATACCGTTCAAGCTGACGCCATTTGTTTAATTTTATTGGCTCTATAAATCCGCTTACATTATTTTACTGTTTTGTTCATGAGCTGGAATAAAGTGCTGTTTACTCAACTGAATCTCCTCTCTGTATCTGGCCGGTGTTTTGACCTTCCTCACTTCAATTACTTCTGTCTTTCTTTCCTTCAGGCTCGACGGCACACTGGGGAAGCCGGGAATGTTTCTTCCAGGTAAATACACAGAACACACAACAACAGTCTACATCTGATAGACAGCCGTCACTCCTCGCTCCATCTCTGTGTTTACGCCTCGCATATATACACAAGCTGTGCCAGACTAAATATGAGAGAGAGGGGTCCCTGATGTGTGTCTCTGTTTGGATGTGGGCGTGTTTACATGTGTGTTTTTGTATTTGTGATTGTGGGAATTTGTGCTTGTTTCACCGTGCATGTAGACACGTACGAGCAGGCTTAGGTAGGCCAGTTGGACAAAAGGACTGGATTAAGAAAACGGAGCCCTGTACTCTCCAATCTTGCATACACACACATTTCATACACATATAACAGTGTGAATGAATGATTATACTCACCATCAATCAATCTGTGAAATCAGTTTTTACACTTCTGAAGAGAGATTCTCAGAAACCCCTGCGTTGCTAATGCAGATCTAGAGTTCTAGTGCAGGCTTAACCTACCTAAACTCGTGTTTTTAAGGTTACATAACTGTTTCTGACATGCATTTACCGTTGACATTACAGTAGGGGGCTGTAAACTGTCACTGTGGCGCGTACCCACAAAAGGCGGCAAAAAATGAATGAATGGATGTTTTCACTGAGAACCCTGAGCCTTCGGGGCTCTTACTGTAGATGACAATGTTATGTTTGTAACGTGTGCGTGAGCGGAGCGGTAATCGATCCGAGTGTGACCAAATGCACTTATTTTCTGCGTCTGTTGTTTTGTGTTTTTGCAAATGCCACCAAGAAAGTCAGTAGTTATAGTAGCACTGAATGTTTCTTTGTAATATTGTTTGATTTTCTTTGTTTTCATTCGTCAGGAAAAGGAGAAGATAAAGAATACCCAACTATTGGAGCGCGACTGATCAGGCTAGAAGATAAGGTAGGCACGCTCCTGCTGCTCGGTGTGTGTTTTGTCTGTAAGCCTGAGAGATAGACTGGTTATATTACCCTTGGTGTTCATGTGTGTGTGTGTGTGTGTGTGTGTGTGTGTGTGTGTGTGTGTGTGTGTGTGTGTGTGTGTGTGAGTGATAGAGAGAGAGAGAGAGAGAGAGAGAGAGAGAGAGAGCACAATGCAGCCTCAGAGAGTGAGGGAAGTATCTAATGATGACTAATTATTTCACACTG
>CAKAOI010045819.1:26760-75264 GCA_916701655.1 Sebastiscus albofasciatus | reverse complement strand
TTTGATTTTCTTTGTTTTCATTCGTCAGGAAAAGGAGAAGATAAAGAATACCCAACTATTGGAGCGCGACTGATCAGGCTAGAAGATAAGGTAGGCACACTCCTGCTGCTCGGTGTGTGTTTTGTCTGTAAGCCTGAGAGATAGACTGGTTATATTACCCTTGGTGTTCATGTGTGTGTGTGTGTGTGTGTGTGTGTGTGTGTGTGTGTGACTGCTTAACTGTGTGTTATCAGATATCAGCCGTGTAGTGGAATCTTTTGATGTGACCATGTTTTGGCTGGTCTCAGTCAGTCTGCTGCATCCAAACAGACACCTGCATCCTCTCCAACTTCTCAGCATCTATTCAGCGCTGCGTTTACGCTGCTCTTACATTTCTGTTCATTCTGCTCTTTTTTGTGTTTTCTTGTGGGCTGAGTCATTTTGATGATTTTTCCATGCCAGCCCTTCTTTTTTTCCTGTACGTTGGGCGGCGACAATTCTTGGATGTTTATGTTTCCATACGTGAATATTAGAGTCCTGGAAGCATTAGTCGTCATACAGTGAGGCATGGCCAATAGACAACAGCTGTGTTATGAAGGGTGTAACTAGGCGTGTCCTCTCTCTCACAGAGGAACAAGCACAACGTGACGCCAGCATGATGCCAACCCCGATGCCAGTGTAATGCCAACGTAGACGTTTCCTTTGTGGGGGGATGGGTTGCACCAGTTGGACTGGTGTGACTGTCGTCCTGTCTTTTCCATGATCGAATCATATGCAGTGTGTTTGTTAGATTTAGTTGTGTGGCTACATCTGCTGTCTGTTTGTCTGCCTGGTGGCACCGCTACAAAGTGAAATCATGTTTGTGGATTTGGAAATGTGTTACGCGTTGGAGCATGTGTTTTTTCACGTCACTGGTGAAGACAAACCATCAAGTTGTTCTCACATGTTACAGTAAATGAAAACAACTCCTATACAATAGAACAATGCGTTCTGTCGCCACTTCTTTTCTATTCAAGTCAGCCAGCTCAGGATTTCCCCCTCCCCACTTTGCTTTGACATTTACCATCTCATCTCTGCGCGCCCATCGACACCGATGCTCTCTCTAATGTTTGCATGCGTTTGCTGTTCTCGGACTCCTTTTGTTACGGAGAGAGGAGTAATGATCTTGAACCGATGTACTCTCTGAGCCTGAAGACCTCCCTCTGTGATTGAGTTACGGCCCATTTGCTCTGGGCTACATGTTGTGATCGCAATCTCCTGATTGGAAACATAAACCTGCGTTCAGAAGTGCCTCCCCTACCTATGACTCGCTCTCTTTTTCTCTTTTAGTCTCTCTCTTTTCCCTCTTTCACTGCTTCTCTCTCCCCTCCCGGCCTTGACATGAAGGCAAACTACAATTGAGAGGTGGATAATTGAGAAACAAATGAGTTGAACCCCCACTGATGCAGGCTGGAACCAATCAGCGTTCCTCTAATCACAACTGCATACCGTGTGCATGCATTGCTGCAACAAGCGTCCTCTCAAAGAGAAACAGAAGCGTAGCAACGGCAACCTGCGACACCCAGAGCCACCCATCCTTCATAATTACTATTTTCCTCACTTCAGCACCCGCCCCCTTCCCCCTCTCTCATTTCTGGTCGTGTGAATTCCTTGTTTTGATTTTTCTGACGGGACGGCACACCTGTTAACTGGGAAAAGTGGGGGCGGCGTCCTTTTCCCCCCGAGGCAGCAGGTGGATGAACCCTCCGACCTCTGTTACTGGGTTCATTCCCTCGTCCTCCTCCAGATACGCCAGCACCATTAAGCTCCAGTAGCACTTCATAGATATCACTGTTATCACTGTCCACTAGATAAACCACATATGTCAGCTTTATGTGTCTGGAATGTATTTGATTACTCTCATAGTGTAATCCTGAATGAAATGACCTACAGGAGCATCTCCTTTGTGCTCCTGGTCCCGTTTTCACGGTTTTCTTTACTTTGTTGAAAGTTAGAAACCTGAATGTTTTTTGACACCTACAGTAACAAAATGTATTCACTCTTGAAACAACATTTCAACATGAAACTTGTGTTTCAGCAGCAACATAATAGGGATGTCATGAGAAATAATACTCTGGAAACAAGTCGATGTCAAAACTCGTCTTTCTACCGTAGCTACCGTCCAGGGCCCGAGACTAATGGCGTCCCGTCGTCCCAGGGAAGATAAAAAATGTGTTTGGGATGGCATAAACAAACTATCAACGTGCCCAGGGGATGCACATAATTGTTTCCCTGATAATGCTCCATAGTGAAAAACAAATCTGTGTTGAAAATTGTCTGGACGAGAGCTAGTTAACGTTAGCTGTTAGCTCCGTGCAAGACTGTGCTGCATACCGACTGCTAACAACTAACGTTAACTAGGAGTGTGTTCCAATCCACGTACTTCCAGAAGTACGCTTCAATGTAGTGCACTTTGTGCACTCTGTACTCACTTGAGTAGTGTGTGTATTTCAACGGGGTAGGGTCGTCTCAAATCGAATACTCTGTGGCGCACTGACCGGAAATGACGATCGCAACATTTGACCGCGGCTCGCTACCCGCCAAAACATCTTCTGAAAAAAAATGAAAGCAGAGTGGAAATTAGGTTTCCAACGTCGTCGCCTACGATGTGTCCTCCTGGTGGCTGAAAATGCACCGGTATGTTTACGTGTTGTATTGTTTTATTCTGTTATCTACGTATGTTTGAATAGTGGTCGTGGCTCCGCCCCTTCCACTACGTAGCCAAGATGGAGACAGTTGAGTGTGGAAAGTGTTCAGCGTTCCACACTCAACGATCTGACCGTTTTGAGTACAACATCCGGGTACTTTGAGTGCACTGCATTTTGCCGTACTTCCCAGTGTGAACGCACTTATGCACTCAAAGTAGTAAGTGTAAGTACAGAAGTACGCGGATTGGAACACACTGTATCTCTCGTCCTGCCGATTTCAACATGGGAGCTGCCGTTGACATTATGATGCGTTCAGGCTCTATTCAGTAAAAATGGCAAAGGTAAATTTTAACGTTATGATGTGTTCAAATGTAATCATGTAAAATGTAGTTTTTGGTGAGAAACTTGTATAAATCCAGATGTTTGAAGGAGATGTTTTCACAGCAATATAGATAGATAATAGAGAGGGAATTATGACCTGATTAACTTCATAACAAACACCAGGATGCAAACGGTGATAAAGGAGTGGATGTTGAAGTACACAGGATTTATTGTTTTACTTTTTGTTTTTTTCTGTGATATCAAATTGGTATTGAGAGTCGTGGAATTTCACTGGTATTGGTATCGACCACTAAATCATCCCTACAACATAATGCCTCATCCAAACATAACGCTCAAGCTAAATGACAGTTTACATGAGATGTATTATGAGATAAAATACACAATGAGTCAAGTTTGCCATAAGTTTCTCATGGTAAGGGTGCCCTTGAGTTCAGTTGCGTGTTGTTGTTGTTGCGACAGAATCTCCGAGCGTCAACCCTTTTGTTTGTCTCGCATCACTGCACGCATTTCATAACGTTGTGTAATTTCTGGGTTGCGTCACCTCTTTGCATGTTGCTCATAATAATAAAACCTTAATCACACAGGAGGCAAAGCCCCGGTGTCACAGTTGAATCACCTCTGTAGAGGAACTTTCCCAACAGCCCTGAGGAATTATTCATCAACTCTGTACCCTGATGTTTGTGTGTGTGTGTGTGTGTGTGTGTGTGTGTGTGCATAAGAGTGTGTTCCCATGCCTTTCTTAATACTCACTCTTGGTCCATGTCCAACTTAATTTTTTTTTTTTTTTGACAAATTCCCACTTTCTACTCCCCTCTCCCCCGTAAAACACCAGACGCCGACCGCTGTGACTGCGTTTTATGTTGCAGCTGAGTAAGTAACATAGAATCATTTTCTTGTCCGGCTATTGTCGGCACATCACTTGTAGATGAATTTATCTTCAGCGGGCTGAAGGGGGCTCCGGCATTGTGTGTCCTGTACAGGGTTAGACAGTGATTTATCACACAAAGACAAAGATATAGGTCGACACACACACACACACAAGCATAGAGTCGATTAATCACCGGTGTGTCTAACCCCACACACTCGAGATTGAATTCTCCAGGAGCGACTTGGAAACGAAGATGGATGGCACTCCGTGACAGTGTGTTATCTTTCTGTCAGACACACTCGATGAAAAATACCCAAACGACAAGCTGAAACAGTGGCCAGTGTCTCTGGGCTTCAGCGTGGCCTTTCAGAGCGCAGCTCGCTGCATGCTTTAGGATGAAGTCAGCTCGCTGCTTGTGGTAAATCTCTCCCAGTTTTATAGGAGCGGGATTTTTTTTCCACTCACAGCAATAGACAGAAAGGGGCAGGGAAATTACAACAATATGCCTTCACATTACAGCCTGTAAATGTCTGTCTGAAAAACAAAGCTTTTTTAGTCTTTGTTTCACAGATTTAATTATATTGTGAAGTGTTGTTGCAGCCCAGTAACTTAAAGCTGAAATGAGCGTGTAGAGCTGAAAGGCAGCAGCCTTTAATTAGGGACTTTCCTTTGTTGTTGTTCAAGGTTGAACGTTTTTCACAAGGTCGAAAAAATATTAGTCCACTCCAAACCTATAAATGTTTAATTTGTTATTTGCTGGCATTAAATAATCTGTCATTTCATGATTAATTTGAATCAATGAATAACTTTTTTCAAAACACGTTGTTGAAAACAGAAGTAGGGCTGGGCAATGTGGCCAAAATCTTCTCTCCCAGTATCGGTAATTTCATATCTTGAGAATGATTTATGTCACAATATAGCATGTTTTCTGGTAATTAGATAAGTAAATAGTCTGTATGAAATAACCACATACATGGTAAAGCCTATGTGTGAATTAAAAACTTGACAAATGAAAAGTACTGCGTATTTTCTCATTTAATTATAAACTTTAGTGCAAAATGAAAATTTTCAAGTGAAATTATAGAGAGTCAGTCAATGACTATAATTACATGCATGCGCACAAATACAGAGTAATCACATTAATAGTTAGATTTAACTACACTGGGATATTCGCAGAAGATCAGTTAGTATATGTTATTATCAATTTAGATAACGTAAATGTGTTTCACAATATCTTGATGTATAATTTCATCACGATATGATTCCAATGAAAGATGATAAATTATTATATTGATTTAACGCCCAGCACTAAACAGAAGAAATGGAGGACGGAACCTGCCAAAATGAAAAATAAATAGATAAATAAATAATTGAATCGATAAATAAATAAATGTCATTAAAAAATATTAAAAATAAATGTAGCCATTAATTAATTAATAAAATGTGACATAAGTTGATATTTCTGTTTTAATATGCGTCTTTATTTATTTATCTTTGTATTAATTCTCTTATTAATTTACTCTTCTGTTTAATTTTCCCTTTTATTTATTTATGTATTTATTTATTTATTTTTGCATTTATTCATTTATTTATTTTTGCACTTATTTTTTATTTATTTTATATTTATTGATGTCTCTCTCTGTTCTGATCATTTTACTAATCCAGATTTAACATTACATAAAAGATAGAAAAATATATTTTCCAAAATAAGTCTGTATAAGTCTGTTAAGCTCGCTTAAAAAAAGGTATATATAAAGAAAAAAATACCTCTACATCTCTGACACATACTAATCAATGTGTGAAAAAAAACAACCTTATTATTACTCAGTTTTTCACGTTCAGTATTTAGTCCGTCATGATTTAGTCATCAGAGTGGTATTCAGTTTAATGTGGAAGCAGCGTTGGTCTTTGGGTGTAATGCCGTCAGCATTGTATAGTGAGGAAAATACCCTCTAATGCCCCTCCAGACCTGCACAGACACGTCTCCGCTCAACACATCATTATTTGTGTTGCTCTAAGTACACTACGTGGACCATACATCACACTCACTCTGCGGTTAACTCCGCTCCGCTATATTAGGGCAGATATACTGTGCCATGTATGTCATGCTTATATCATGTGCATTAGCACCAGGCGTACGCAGAAGAATGCGTGCCCTGACCGTAATAGCATCTCAATTAGGTAAGTATGCTGTAAATTACAGCAAGGCCAAATACTGGAAATACTTGAGGGCCGGGACAGAGTGTTGTGTTTGTTAGGAGTCCATCTGTAAGGCATTTAGGGCCCCTCGCCTTTACCAGCACGGCTTTGAGGGGGGCAGGAGTGAGTGTGTGTGTGTATGTGTGTGTGTGTTTAGACTGGTCCGATCCAGACCCAGCGGAGGGCTTTAGACGTGAGGGCCTGGTAAACACACACACGCTCATATATACATATTTATACATTAGACCATATACAAAAATACAAGTGGATCTCCAGGCACACATAAATATACAAATGACACACATCCAGCAGTGTCTCAGCTCAGCAAACGGCTGGAGGGAAGAGCATGAGCAGCATTTCACGCCTTCAGTCTATGAATGCATCAATAAATCTATTGTGCACAATCATGTTCTCCTTGATTGTTGGATATTGGCACCCAGAACAAGTTCCAGCCCGCATCAATAGGAACTATTACTGTAATCCCTGTTTTAGTGCCGCGGGTATTTGCTGTGGCTTTAGTTGTGATGTTATTTCTCTCTAGATTTTACGATCACAACAGAATTAATACGCAGGAATCAAAGCCTAGAGGACATATTTATTCTTAACTGAAACCAAGTAATGCCGTAATAAGCCGAACAGCATGTTCGGCAGACCACATACAGAGATGTAAAACGTCTTTTTGTTTTAAAGAGATTTTTAAATTCTTTTGGACTTGAAAGATGCTGCAGAGTTCAATGAGGCCTCCACTGTTCTTATGTCATGCTCAATTGGATTTTAGGGTGAAGGGGGTTGTTTTTCAGCCTATTTAAGTTGACTGGAAAGTATTTAAAGCAACAGCAGGCATCTTCAGTCTTTTTGGGATAATAAAAGGAGGAATTAACAATCTGCAGACTTCAATCTTTGTGCAACATTACGTTGGCATCCTGCACGGCGCAATCATGTCGGACTGGTTTGTAATTGCTGTATAAAAAACTTAATTATAGATAGATAAACTTTAGGAAGTTTATTCACTCGCTGTGTTGAAGTATTAATTTGTCACTTTGTGTGGAATTCAATGCAGGAAATTGAACTAATTCCCACTTTACTTATTTATTTATTTGTTGTTGTTTAAATTTGAAATCCACCCTGTCTAAAGGATGAACTCATTAGATTTTGGTGGTCAAAGGTCAAAGGTCACTGTGACCTCACATCCGTCCCATTCTGGTGATGTTTTGGGAACCCCTTGAGCAAAGTTCCTCAAATTTGGCACAAACTTCCACTTGGACTTGAGGATGAACTGATTAGAATTTGGTAGTCAAAGGTCAAAGGTCACCGTGACCTCACAAAAAAACACGTTTTTGTCCATAACTCAAGAATGAATATGCTAATTATGAGAATTTCAGACAAATGTCACTGTCCATGACATTTTGGACAGACGTGGATTTACACTGCAACTTGACCGGTTTGCAGAGGCGTGCATTTTTTGAAAATGTGTGTTTAACTTTGGGTGAATTTAGAAGAAATCTCCAGACGCAAACAAACAAAGTCTAGTAAAATAAACACCTAAATGTGTATTTTGGATGTTTTCTATCCACTAGTCTGAAAGAAGAGCCCTAAATCTCAAAAAGGACTAGTACATGAATAAGGATGTTTTTGAGAGTGGTCACGCTGTACATTGGCCTCCTGCTTCCCTTCGTCTGGGTCATCGGTGTCGCTCTATTCACTCCTCCACTTTCATTGAATATTCCTCAAGTCTCTTCCTCTCCTTCTGTAATTAGAGTGATGGTCACAGTGACCCACTGTCTGTCTTTTCCCTACCCTTCTGTTAGACAGGGTGAGAAAGAGTCTGCCGCCATCCCACCTCCACTTGCCCAACACTCTCTGCCCGTATGAACACCTCTCTGTCTTTCTCCTATTCCCAGCACCTCTCTGCCCTGCGAGCACCCTCTCTGTTGTTGTGCTGTGTTTTGATATGTGTGCGTATTTGGCCGCGGCATGCTCAGCGGGGAGCCGGACTGACCGGGCCGGTCTAAACAAAGAGAGGAAACTTGGCAAAGGAAGCATGCATGCATGCACATACATACAAATCCTGGAACACACAGCTTCACCGCGGCGGCAGCGGCCAAACTCTTACTGCCCCGTTACTGCAGACACAAGCACATATACAGTACAGAATCTCCCTGCATGTCTGGACTTGGCCTGCGATAGCTCGGTCACACAACAACCGTAGTTTCCCTGTGTTTTTCTTTCCTGATTAAATCTCTGAATCCTTTCGTGCACCGGCTTCTTTGCGCTGCAACTGGATCTAAAATGGATAAAAGATGTAGATCTGTGGAAATATGCTTGTGCTGCATTGTGTTCTCAGTGGAAAGAATGTATTCATATTTAAAGGGGGAATGTTCTTTTCACTGTCCGCCTGCCACGGGGAGGTCAGAGGTCGTTGTCCTCTACAGAACAACACCCTGGAGCTGCTAAGCTTTCAGTGTTTTGCTCATTTCAGAATGCCAGAATGCATTACTTCATGTCTAGACTGACATAAGTGCTGTGTCATAATGCAGCCTCATTAATGTCAGTGAACACAATACAGGTACAACGTAATTCTACTGTTGACCTTGCAAGGGAAAGGAAAAAATGAGCGTGATAGCTCTCCACTGCTCCAACAAATCTCTCACAGGATTATAAATGACTGTGCAGTCTGACAAACATCCAATACTGTATTTCATCTTCTTACTGGTAGACCTGGACAATATATCAATATGATATCGATATCATGGTATGAGACTAGATATTGTGTTACATTTGGGATATTGTTTTCCTACTTTTAAAGGCTGCCTTTACAGTAAAGTGATGTAATAGTCTGAGCATATCAGAATGTTCTAGTTGTTCTAATATTTGCCTTTACCCACTAATGCGTACCGTACACTAGGAAACTTTGAAAAGACTTCTGAGTAACAATGAGTCTTAAGTCACAGACTATAATATTTAACAAAGACTGGGGATCTTGCAGGGTCACTATTTACAACACTACAACTAGATTCCTTTAGAGATGATGTTTGATTTAATGTCAAGACGAGAAAAAGACTGACTTAAGACAGCTTGGACTGAGTTTTATGACCACCTTACACTAAACGATCAAGATCACGGGAGGGCGCCGCAACTCTCTGGCAAAGATTGTGATTTTATTCCAACATTGGAAATTTGTCTGCGACAGTGAAATCGCTTGAAAAGTCGTTTGGTGGAAGGTCGGCATTAGTCATTATATTCACATTACTGATGATTAGTTATCAAAAAGCTCATCGTAAATATTTTGTTACAGCACCAATGGTCAACGTTACAACATCGTCGCAACATCGAGTGGTCAAAAATATCTTAATATTTGATTTTCTCCATGTCACCCAGCCCTTCTGGTACCTGTTGCAACACACCCACACCAACCTAACCCTCTGTGGTTTTTTAACACACTATTTTTTGCTATTTTTGGCCTTACTCCTCCTGACCCAACAGACTCACTTTGCTGCACCCAAACCCGAACTGGTCTTTCTCACGTCGACACTTCCCACCGTTGATGTGGTATCTTTATAGCGTTGTGAACTCGATAGCATGCAACGAGCGGTGTGCTGCTGCTGCTGCTGCTGCTGCTGCTGCTGCTGCGAGTTAGATAGCGCACCAGGGGCGGTGTGCTGTTTGTAGTGCGGTCCAGCAGTAAATCATGTTTCGGCAGTGCGCTGGGGATGCAGCCCCTGGCAGCTCCCAGACGGCCTTTGGCTCTGGCTCCCTTCTCTTAGCGCCACTCTCTAATTTCAGAGCCGGGACCCTGCCTACTACTGTGTCTTCACCGCATTCCCACAAACCAGAGACGGACAGTCTGCCTGCATGTCTGGCTGCTCGCTCTCCATCTCGCAGTCCTTCTCTCTCTCTTTCTATCTGCCTTTGTGTGTGTCTCTCTATCACTCTTTCACTCCCTGTTTTTTTTGCCCCTTCTTCTTTCCTCCGCCTCTGTCTGGTTCTGTGCCTTCAGGATTATAGGTCTGCAGTCTCACTCACAGCATCTAAATCATGTTGTACACTGCCACTGTCTCTCGTCAGCTCTCTCCCTCCCTCTCTCTCTCTGCATCTTGGTAGCACCCACTGTGGGCTCGCTCGCTGGCTGTAAATACCCATGGTACATTTCCATTTTAATTGCCCAACTTTCGCAGAGCCCTGGGATATATTTTCTGCACATATATTTTATTGTCTTGGCCACATGCCCTCACTACTTTTGGGGTTGGACCTGACCACTAATATACTCCTGCATGGACCAGTTCATTATCAGCCGGGAGGTGTGAGCTTATTTAAGAAGGTTATGAAGGGGTCAGTGTACAGTTCATGAAACAGGGGTCTGTGTTTTATTGGGAAATGCAGTCTCACTAATACACAGTGCTAAGTAGTCCTGGTGCCACCCTACTTTTGAGTGCTATTAATTCAGTCTATACTGCATGGAACAGTAAACCAGCTGTGAATAATGCCAAGCTGTGTAAATGACTCCAGAGACCCTAAGTGTAAATGTCACTGCTATTAAATCAAGCTGGTACCTGGGGAACATAATGGAGGATATGTATAATACTGCATGTATGACTGTGTGTTTTATGCAGATGTTTATCTCTACTATTCAACCAGCATGTGCCCGTAAAACTCCATAAATCTGTAAAGGCTGTAGTAAGTGAAACATTGATTTAGCTCATCAACTGTAATTCGTTCCCGTGAAGCCTGTAATTGGTCCTGTTGTTTGGCTATTTTCCCATCATGCCAAGTGACTGACTCTGGCACATCTACCTCTCAGTTGGTGGCTGCTGAAGACTTCGTTACACCCAGACCTGGCTATCAAACCCCAATACTTGTTGAGTACTGGTACAACTGTACTCTAGAAATGCTTATTCAGATTCTTAGTCTTGTTTACTTATTTTCTGATATATTTTGTCCTGATTTGAAATAATAACTGCCTTAATTTAGATCGTATTTTATTTAGTTCTTGTTTGGCTGCATGTGTCCAGACAACATTAAACACCGATGCACTGGGAGATTTGGCTTTTTTAAACATTCTCTGTAGAATATATTCAGAACATTAATATAGCAGCAAATAGCAATTTTCTATTTAAATATATAGAGGAGTAATGTCTACCTGAGCAGAGAATAAAGTCGCTCTCCCTCCGTGTGTGCTGTAATCAGAGCTTCTCTGTGCTTTGTTTACATAGCCGGGTCGGCCGTGCGTGCCTTTTAGTGCATGTTAGTGCATGTGCACATGCTCTTAATTTGCTCACACGGTGGTTACATCTAATAATGCCGTTCTGGCAATAGATATGCTCTGAATTTCTAATTTGGCACCTTTAAGGATAAAAGGGATTTGTAGAAAAAACATGTTTATATTCCTCAAAGTATAATTATTTTGTTTACCGTGCTTTACCGTACCTTACTTTAGCGTGTTAATATGCTAATTTGCTAATTAGCACTAAAGACAGTATAGTCGAGGCTGATAGGAATGCCATTACTTTGACATGCATTCGGTAAAGTATTTGAGAAATTATAAGTTTGACCTGGTAATGGAGCTTGATGAAAACATTAAGGGATCACCAACGTCAGTAGAGCTTACCCTCTGGGCCCAGTGAATATCTGTACCATATTTCATGGTAATGCATCCAATAGTTGTAAGGGGATCACTAAAGTCGATATGATTCATCCTCTGGAGACTTACTGTACGTTTCTGTGTAGAACTTCACGTCAATCCATCCAATAGTTGCTCAGATATTTCCGTCTAGGCCAAAGTGGTGCACCAACCGACACAGACGGACGTTGCCATCCCATTATACGGTAGCAGATTAAAAATGGGAATAAGGTACATTTTATTATTGCAGCAGGGTGTTGTGCCATAGCAGTCTAGCGCCTTCCTTCATGGAATGATTTTAACTAGCTGTTACTAATGCCGGCGTGTTTATGACTGTGTAAAGGTTTGACTGGGCCACTTGTGGTTCAGACATTGGCCCTATGGTACTCTGTGCCCAGACACATCCCTCAGGCAACAGTGGGGTTGCTGGTGCCCACAGTAAATCACGGCGTGTGTGTGCATGTGCACACCTATATGTTTCCCCCGACTTGCTCCAGCCGCTCTATGCCCAGTCTCCTGTCGGCTCCCATTTGCTTTAACTGCGTCAGGTTTTTGCAAAACACTTAACAAGCTTGTCTGTATTCCATAGTGAGTTTCTTTTTAGTAAATGACTAATGATTTTATGGGAGTATAATGGTGGGTGTTTTTCTATACCTCTGGGCCCTGTGTTTCCCTGTAGAAGAATTAAAGTGACACACCTTTCAATTGTGTGCAATTAACTTTGTAGTCCACACAGGATACGGGCCTCGCCTATGCTCAAGCGGCACAATGGAGCACATCGGGAAGCTGGTATTTGAGCTTGAATCAGTAAATGGGCCCATGAATG
Source organism: Sebastiscus albofasciatus (assembly GCA_916701655.1). NCBI lineage: Eukaryota > Metazoa > Chordata > Actinopteri > Perciformes > Sebastidae > Sebastiscus > Sebastiscus albofasciatus. The sequence goes on along the minus strand of CAKAOI010045819.1, from coordinate 62,746 downwards.
GGAACTGCATATTTACATCACTTTGAATGGTGAGCATCAAAAAAGGGTTCCCCACCCTGTGTCTGTTATGCAGCCAGAGCCCGAATGTACAGGCGGAGCAGCTTATCCTGTCTCAAATGATGTAAATAGAGTTGAACAGCCATATCATAACTCCAGGCTGTACTCATACACCATTCATTGAGGTGCCACGGGGACAACGTGGAGAGAGAGGACCTGCCGCCTATGTAGATAGGAAGGTAACGAAAACACAACGATTCTTATCAGGTGATATGCTAAAGAAAACAAACTTATTAATATTATATTCCATTTATGTGTAGTATAAAGTAGTAGTAGTTTGTAGTAGTTGTTTCCTGTGAAGACGGAAGTTTATTTTGAAAAGAGTGTTTGCATTTAACCAGTGGAAATTGACACGTGTGTCGCGTGTTGCTGGACATTCGTAGGAAAACGCACAAAAAAAGGAGGACTAACTTTCCGTCAGATATTATACGAACCGTTGTGTGAGGATACGCTGCAGAACTCAAGTCTCACATTTTTACTCTTCGCTGCCATCTCACAGCCATAAAATGAAAATCTCTTATAGTTACACTATCAAAGAAAATAGAAAGCATGTTGTGTAATCCTAGTTCAATGATAAAACGCTGATGCAGTGCAGAGAGCTCTTCCAGCGCTGACAGCGCTGTTAGTGGAGGTAGTGAGCTCACTGGCAAACAATACAAGAAGCTCTAGTAATAAGGAGTCATTTCCATTGTCTGCTGTGCTTCAGGAGTGTTATTGTTGGCCTTGATTGGTGCCAAGTGACACAGATAAGCCCCTTTGTTGTGCCAGAGTACATTTTCTGTATATGACACTCGCTGAGAATCTTCCTTCCAAGAATTTTTCGGCGTGGGTCAAGTGGAAACAAAAGCAACAACATTCACGGTTAAAAAAACACACACAAAAAAGGGATGATGTTACATTGATGGTTTTAAATAGAGGCAGTAGTCACAAGAGAAGTCACAAGAGACAGGTAGTCACAAGAGAAGTCTTGTGCATGTGTTGCTTAACATAAGCAGACTTGTCATGTGGCAAAAATAACATGAAACACTTCCCATTTTGCAATTCTACTTTTCTTTTATGTGGATATGACTGGCACCGTTTCAACCACAGATGGTTGAGTTTTTCGCCACTTGATCAACGTATGTCCAGTTTTCACTTCCGGTTTTGGTCTTCACCAACTCCAGTGGCTCTTTAGCTGCAAGATAGTCACTAATTTTGTTTATCTGCCGTGTTTGATGGTGCTTTTGTGTGATTCTTTGTGGAGAAACTCAGTTTTACAGTTGATACAATCAATTAACTTCATCAACATATTAACAAGGTGACACCTATTGAGAGTCTGTACAGCAGACAGCTTGATTCATCCGTTCACTCTTATTCCAACGGTGCTTAGGAACCGAGACAGACACCGAGATAGAGACGGACAAGCAGATAGAGATAGAGCGAGAGACAGACATTAGTCTGGAGGTCTCGATACTGTACGTCTCCTCCGTGACATACTGCTGAGGAAGAGGGAGGCCAGGAGTGTCTGAGCTGAAGTCGGCCTGATAAGCAGAGCAGATAAAGGGTTGCAGTGAACCTCAGACAGAGACAAGAACCAAAACAGAAGGGCAAGCTGACTGGATATAATGTCTCTTCCTTCTCACACAGGGAGTCTGTAGTCTTTGGAGAAGACCAGAGAAGACTGGGCCAAAGTCAGAGTGATAAGGAATAGATAAGATATTCTGCTTGTGTTCTCACAGATGCTGGACAAGAAGGAGTTTGATCAAGTCGTCGTAACTAACCAGTAGGAGTTGCTCTAAAAATCAACCAAAGTTGGACGGCAAAATGTTTTGTTTTATCTGATATGTTTTGCATTAAACTCTAAACTCCCAAGTTTCATGAGCCAACTCCAATCCCTTTTTGCTGTATCTGCACGCAAAGAAGTAACTGCTCACACACAGCTCAGCTCAGCTCAGCTCAGCTCAGCTCAGCTCAGCAGGCTTCCACAGAGACAAAAACACACATAGACACATCAAGTGGGCTCAGAGGCGGCTTGTGGTGAGAAGTGAACATCGAAAAGGTCAGTGTCGGCCAAGAGGGTCATTCCCACCAGCCCACCGCTGGCCAAACAGCCTGTGTCTCGGGGTCAAAGGGCATCTCAGCAGGCCTGGTAATTAGGGCACAATGGAGCCCATTCTGGCCGTCCTGGCTCGTCCTGTCAGTTTGTCTCAGCTGACGGGAGGTTGTGCACGGACGAGTGAGAGAGAGAGAGAGAGAGAGAGAGAGAGAGAGAGGGGTGAAGAGGGAAGCTTCCTCTGGAGGGAAGAGGGCGAGAAGGCACTTGAGAGCAGAGAGAGAGTGTGTGTGTGTGTGTTTGCATGCATGCATGTGAGTGTCTGGAGTTTGAATATTCACTATTGGATTTTGCAGGAAGGCCAGTGAGGAGTGTGTTTGTGCATGTGGCTATTTTAAATGGAGAGTAAGCCTCTGTGTGTGTTTGCAGCTCCCCGCACAGCTCACTCAGCACCTTGACATTGGCACTGGGCCTCTGTGGAGATCTGCTGTCTCAGCTGGATCACTCCCCCTCCCTTTTTCCTCTGACCCTTCTCCCCCCCTCCATCACTCACACTCCCCCACCCCTCTCCGGCTCTACTCCCACCTCCACTCCGTCCGGGCCCTTCAGGCTTCCCTCATCCAGGGGAGAAGAGCTTAAATCACTCCCTTCTCTCTCTCCGGCTCTCCAAGGGTTTCCTTCCCCCCACATCCCCCCGTTACACACACTCACCCCGTCCCTCCCCTCTCTGATAGGGTCGAGGAGGGGGGATGGGACTGTGATTGTTGACTTGGACTACTGTGGGAATGCAGGTGCTGTGTGTGTGTGTGTGCGTGCGTGCTTTGGTAGCCCCTCCCTGAGCCCGCTGGGCAGCTCTGTGTCTGTCGTCTGTCACACCAGCCGTTCAGACTGTGCTGTCATTGCTATGACAGCATGCCGCGGCAGATGGCTGCCAACATATCAAAACAATCTCTTCTTAGCACTCACGCAAGTCAGGTTTTAGTCAGAGGTAATTAGGTTCTAATTTCTGCATTTAATTAGATTAAAACTGAGGATTATTTTCATTATCGAGTCAGCTGTTGATTACTTTTATTGATTAACAGTTTAGTTGTTACTTCTTTCAGTCAAAATCCCCCAAAATATTGGGCATTTTCGCGACTTAAAGGTGCTCTCTATGATATTCAGAGCATTAATAGAGCATCAAACAACTATTTGCAATGTAAGGATATAGAAGAGTAATGTCTACCTGAGCAGAGAATGAAGTCGCTCTCCCTCTGTGTGTGTGTGTGTGTGTTGTAATCAGAGCTTCTCTGTGCTTTGTTGACATAGCCGGACCGGCATGCGTGTTCATGCATGTGAGCGTGCCCCACTGGCTAGCTCACAGTCGCCGCTCTGTACTGCACTGCTCTCATACGGCGGCTACAGCTGATAACGCCGCCCCGGCCGACGGCGCCGTTGCAGAAGCGTAGCACCCACCCTCTGGTTCCCCCTCTAGGTTAACACTGTTAGCTCCGTCAGCAGTGTTGCAGTTGTTTTCACTGTTAGTGCTGTTAGCACCGTTAGCTGAGACAAAGATTATAGAAGCAAAGAGATCAAATTCTGGTGTTTTCTTTGACAGCGCAGCCCATTTCAGTAGAACATGACAATAGAATAGAAATCATTTTGTTTTACTTTTGTACGGCACTCTTTCAGTTTCAGTGGCGTCCGGTAGTTGCTTTCAGTCCGAAGTGGCTGGGCGCTAATGTTGCAATGGAACGAACAATTGACTTTCACTTCTTTCCAATGTACGTTCTTTGGCTGCGAGCCGGCGGCTCAACCGTCGCCATCTTGAGAGCCGTGCGGAGCCAATAGAAATGCTCCCAATCTCGCATTTAGCATCTTTAAATGATTAATCGATTATCAAAATTGTTGTGGATTCATTATCTGATGATTGAGCAGTGGATTTATTTGATACCAAACTACTTGTTTCAGCAGTGTTATTCATATTTGTTCATCTTTTTGATGATGCTTTCTCCCTATAAGGCTATGAATGCATAAAGCAAAGATCGAACTGCATGCAGCAACATGTGTATTTCCACTGTTAACAAATGGCATGAAATTTAAACAGACATATGTCTACTGTAAGTCAAAATAATAAAAAAAACTTGCTGGATTTGTTTCACAAACTAACAAATGAAGAAACAAAGCTATAAAGAAACCCGATATTTAGAAAAAAATAGTGTACTGTTGCTTTAAATCAGTGTGTTTGCCACTGAAGGCATTTGACAATGACAGCCTTGACAGTCTTTACAGTCTTATCTCCCTGCAGCGCAACAATGACAGATGGTATCTGTTGCAAGTCACAAGCCGTCATGTCACCGTGCATAATACGTTCTAACTTCCCCATACCGCATTCCCACTGTAACTGAAAATGCAAGCAGGCATGGTCGCACCACCAGCTTTCCACAAGTTGCTCGAGACCGACCCACCAACCCCCTTAAGCTTGTCTCCTCCTTTGTTATGTCTCCTCTCTTTTTTCTTCCACATTTTTTTCCCCCATTGCTTCTTTTGCTTTGTCTTTCGTTTTCTTCTTCCCTCCCTCTCTCTCTCTTCCCCTTGGCCGTTGAGGTTAACCACCACTTGTGTTACACTGCATTACAACTCATCAACAATATGCCGGGCAGTAAGAAAAACAACCCACACTTGTTGTCCTCTTTCTCTCTCTCGCTCTCTCTCTCTCTCGCTCTCTCTCTCTCTCTTTCTCCCTCTCACTCTTTTTTTTTCTCTTTAGCTAAATCACAAAACAAGCGGGCCAAAAACAGTGAATTGCCTAGAAACCCAATATGGACTCCACCCTGGAGATTACACGGTCAACTCCGCCAGCCTGCACTAGAATAACAGCCTGGCCTGCTCCCACTGTCCCGAGCCCAGTGTCTGTCTGTGTGTGTTTGTTTGTGTGCAGGCATCTCAGAGTACCTTGCCCTCTCTGCGACTGTCTCAACATGTGTGCTGTGCATGCATGCAGAAATCTATTTTGTAAGTTTTAGCATACCTTTCCACATACATCAAAGGTTTGTGTATTGGTGTGTGTATGATTGATAGTTTCTTTGTCACGTGCGCTGGAGTTTACCAAAGAGTTTCAGAGATGAGCCGTTCCTCATCAGCTGTTGGACAAGAATGTGTTGTAGTACAACTGTTCAAAGTGTATCATCTGTTGTCTGACAACTTCTACACCTCGCAACCTTTTCAAACCTGCCATGTCTTTGACTGACTGTTTCTTTTTCGTTCTTGTGTAACATTCAAAACAGCTAGGCAAGCAACTGTAGAAAATACAAGTTGTAGTAAATCTGCCGTGGTTATTGCTGTACTATTCTGGTAATATCTAGATTATTAACAGTGACCTACAGTGATATACCTCCACAGAAGAACTTCTTGCATGCAGATCTACTGCAAGTATAGTAGGTCATTTATGCAAATTTAATCAGAGAGGTTTTCTGCATCAAAAAGATTGTCAGAGTACCGAGCAGCTTGTAATAATTCACTAAATAAACAACATAATAAGTAATCATATAAATACATCCAAAGCACGATTTAGCGATATATTACACCAGGTAGTGACGGTGTAGTAAAAGAGAAAAACCAAAGCCAGAAAATGATCAGGAAGTGATGTAAATAAGTGCCAAAATATTGATTCATGTCATGATATTATTAATTGTGGAAATAAAAGATGAAACAGAACAAGACAGAAAGGACAAGAAAAACACATTTTTGTTAATTTATCAAAAGTAAAAAAAAATTAAAAAAACATTTTGTATCTCAGAACATATTACAAATTAATTTCTAGAAATCACTTAATTAATTAAAAACTCTAAAACAATGGTATCAGCGCTGTATATAAACAGATTTGGTACCACATCATAAAGGGAGCATCATGTGAATTGACCTTATTCTCTGTTGTGTAACCTCGAGGTTGAGAGCAGACAGGTCTGTCAAGAAAAGATATTAACTATTATTACTTTGGCATTTAAGTATTCTCACACAACATGTCTGTCTCACTGCATTTATAATGGATTAGGTGTAATTTGATTGTGAGGTCTACATCTACACATATTAACTTTTGGACACAGTCACAGGTTAAGTGGTTTTGTGTTAAAATATAAAGCTGGATACTAAAATATTCTCATAACCAATAGAAACGATAGTCAGACACAGATTCTCCATTACCAGGTCACCCTTTCTGTAATAAAGTACCAGTCCTGGTGTTGTCTGTGCTTTGTAGTCAGTTGCCAACACAGGAGCGTTTACATACTGTATGTCTTCTATGACATATTAATAGATTTGAAACAGGGTATTAGATTTTGCAATCATGTGCTTAGAAAACTCTGACAGGTTGGGGTTTATTTAGACTCAACCACGAAGTGCATGTTGTTTAGTTTAGAAATAACCAGAGCAATCAAAGCCTTATATAAAAATTAGGGCTGTCAAAGTTAACGGGATGATAACGCATTAACGCAAATTCATTTTAATGCCACTAATTTCTTTAGCTTGAGTGAAGAAAACCTGAGGAATCCATCGGTACCAGCCACGTCATACTAACTTGTCATGAAGGAGGTTAAATAACGCTCCAAACTTACGCTAAATTTTGGCGAGGAAAAACTGGCATAGCCCTTTTCAAAGGGGTCCCTTGACCTCTGACTTCAAGATGTGTGAATGTAAATGGGTTCTATGGGTACCCATGAGTCTCCCCTTTACAGACATGCCCACTTTATGATAATCACATGCAGTTTGGGGCAAGTCATAGTCAAGTCAGCACACTGACACACTGACAGCTGTTGTTGCCTGTTGGGCTGCAGTTTGCCATGTTATGATGTGAGCATATTGTTTTATGCTAAATGCAGTACTTATGAGGGTTTCTGGACAATATCTGTCATTGTTTTGTGTTGTTAACTGATTTACAATAATAAATATATACATACATTTACATAAAGCAGCATATTTGTCCACTCCCATGTTGATAAGAGGATTAAATACTTGACAAATCTCCCTTTAAGGTACATTTTGAACAGATAAAAAATGTGCGATTAATCGTGATTAACTATGAACAATCGTGCAATTAATCACTATTAAATATTTTAAACGATTGAGAGCCCTAATAAAAAATGCACGTAAAAGTAAATACATATATCTACAACTCTGTAAGCATTACTGTGCACTTTATGCACCCATGCTTTAATAGCATCCATAAATCATATTGATAATAATCCGTTAATGGTGGTTGACCTCACTTTTTCCAACTGTATCAAGCCTCAACTTAAAAGTCACATGTTGACAATATATGGAGATCAATAAATTTTATGTCTAGGCATCCAGCATGTGCTGTATGGTTGAAAGGGAGGGGGGGATGGCTATTTTGATTTGGGTTTGTGCGATTGTGCTTCCCGTACTGTAGTTTGGAAAGCTGGATCCAATCTGAGGCCAGTCAGGCTGTGGTGATCGAGGCTTATCTAATGCTAGGTCTGTAGGTTCGCAGCGCCTGACTCTGGCCTGCAACCGGGGCAGAGCGGCTGATTGTTTCCAGCCATGATGGAGGTAATGAGGGGGTGGTGGTCATCATGATACACACTTGAACACGGAAACACACACAGAGACACACGCACACACAGACTGACCTAGAAGTGAATATTCATACACAAATGTGCGTGTTTTCAGCCACAGCACATCGACTCTCTCCGCAGACCACAGGGTCACTCTGCTGTAGTCGCTCATTAGTGGTCACCTTTACTGGAGGACACGCATACACATCCTCGCACACACATATACCAACACTCACCAGCGGCTTTGCACGCGGAGATTTACCGCACACACCTTAACCTAAATCCACTCATCCAGTTCACAGTATCGTGTTTGATGCACGCCACGTTAAAGTGAAACCACATGCAGCTCCGTTCGAGCAGATCTGCTAAATCTCTGTCAAAAGGTGGCTGAGTCATGCCTGTATCGGGGCGTGCAATCACGCATGTGTGGTTGCCGTATCACAAGATGCAGTGTGACAGGCCTCGAGGGAGGGACGGAGGGGGGGGAACAGCTGACAAACACGAACACAAAGATCAACGCTCTCACACCAGTACACACAGACACACTTGACGTCACAATAGTCTGGAAACAGAAGCTTTTAGGGGAAGTAAACCTCTTTACTAAAGAACAGCATGTGAAGGATATGCATCTCTCTTACAGTAAACCAAAGACTTTCATTACTAATACCGAGGAAATAGTAAGAAGCGTTTTACATGAAGTCACGTTGCATAAAGATTAGAGAAGTGCCGGTCTCCCATTTCTTAATAAAAGCTTTTCAAGCGCCTTAAACGACTTAAAAGAATTACTGTGTGAAGGTACATAAGCCTCAATATGCTACACATACTACTCCCCAGTGTGTTCCAGTGAGCAGCACACTGATGAGATAAGATTTTAAAATAAAACATGTTTTCTTTCAGACTGCATTCTTCAGTGTTAAGTCTTTAATGATAGACCTTAAGCTATCACTAAAGCTTTATCACACTTTGTGGCACTTTAAAAGGACTGCCATGAAATTGAGGGTGAATGGTGCGGTAACATAGTAGTGCATTTTCCCACGCTTGGTTGTTGTATGTTAAGGTTTTTCCCCATAGTTCAGCCCATCCTTTTCCCAGCCAAATGTCCCAAATCGAGTGTGGCAGGAAAAGCTTGCTCTTCAGGTCTGTGTGGTTACTGAGGGTGCTGACACATCAAGCGGACAGTTGGCCGTCCGTCGGTGGCTGAACATTTGCCGCAGTGCGTTTTGCGTTGTTGCCGCTAGTCGTCCCTTTTTTACTTACTTTTACTTACTTACTTTATGTACTTTTTAGGCTTTTTTAGCTTCTTTTTGTAGCAGCTAGCAACCAAACTAAACAAGGCAGGTGTGAATACGCCCTAATACGCTTTCCTCTGGTGGACAGGCGGGTTTATCACACTCTTCGGCATGATACGGGGTTGGAGAGAGAGGGGATAACACGTGGTAAAGGTCACCAGCTGGATGTTGTATTTGCGTGTTTGGGACCACTGAGCCACCAGAGCACCTCGGTGGTTTCACCCACTTAGTTTGTTATCCTCCCATCTGTTTATTCTTTTCATAACTAAAGACAAAGACAACGGCAGTTCAAAGCAAAGTGACAGTGAGAGTAATTTCCTCTGCTGGCTGTCAGCTGTTCATAGGCTCCACTCATTACTGTCTGTTCAAGTGCAACTTCTTTGCATAGGATGTGCGTTGACACAAAGCCTTTGATCAGTCAGCTTCTGTTGGTGTTAGTTCTTTGAGGTTTGCTTGGTGTTTCAGGGCCGACAAAGAGAAGGTCTGGACACAACTAACAAAGCAGGTTATCCTGTCCCTACAGCACCAGCCCAACAGGTTACACATTAACCAGCCACGCGAACGATTGGCCTGCTACACCAGCTCCTGCTCCTCTGCTGGCGTGAGCAACATTTATTGCAGCATAATAACCCACTTCAGTGTGGGATGGCAGTGGAGGAAAGTTTAAAATATCATCCAGTTTTAGTGCCTCAGGTAACATATTAAACAGCACAGGGCACTGAAACAGTTCACTGGAGCTGCACGTCATAGAGTAATTAATGTAATCATTGAAAATAGGAAGAAATGTCTTTGAGTACAACACAGAATTTAGGAAAAACTCAATGCTTAACAGAAACAAAGGTTAATAAGATGTGTCCCTGAAGAGCAGAAAAAGATTTTCTAATCATATCTATTGTCTATGGTTATATGGCTTTCAGGCTGGATGAGTGACAGAGTTGAGCTTTATTGTGTTTTAACGATTGTTATTCATTGACTGCTGCTCGGCGTTTCTCAGTCCATAAAGCACGCAACAGCAGCCTAAAGAAAACATTGCGTGGGCTAATTATTTAAAAAAACACTTCTCAAAACAAACAGATATGAAACAGCCTCGTTTTGTGGATCGGGAATAATTGAGGAATAGTTCAAGGCATAATTGGAAGTGTGAGAGAAGGGAGCATGATGATCCTGTGGTAAAACACGACCGACCAGATCAAATAGAAGATGTAAAACCATTTGGGCGGAAAAAAGAAATGTAGGTGTTAACAGTTCTTTTATTTATTTAACCTTTATTTAACCAGGTTAGTCCCATTGAGATTAAGAACCTCTTTTCCGAGGGAGACCTGATGGCCAAGACGGTCAGCAGCAAGAACACAAAGTTGCAGACAGAGACACAAATAGATATAAAATACAGTTCACAAACACTAAAAGCACTCAAATTGCATTAAAGGAGAACTATCTAAAGGAAATTGGGGGACAAAATGAACTTTTCTGGGAGTCAGCTGTACAACAAGGGAAGATAAAAATGTTTAATGATACCAGCTCCTTGATTTTCAAATCATTTTGGAGCAAATTCCAGGCTGAAGGTTCATAATATAATAATAATAATAATAATAATAATAATATGCAAAAGCCCTTTCCCCAATTTTTGTCTGAGTTTTTGGGGCAGAGAGCACAAAGAAGTTTTGTTAACGCAGTGAATACTGTCCACAAGTTTTCTGCGTAATAAAACACTTAAGTATTGTGGGAGCAGACCCAGAATCACCTTATATATAAGGATGTACCAATGGGAGAGCCTACGGGTTGCCAGTGCAGGCCATCCCACCCGAGAGAACAACTCACAGTGGTGAGTCAGAGCTTTACAATTTGTAATGAACCTCGAGGATGCACGGTGAGCTACATCAACCATATGAAGTTAAAAGTACAGTGTGAAGGATTTGGTGGCATCTAGTGGTGTGGCAACAGAGTTTCCAAGACTGCGGTAACGTGAGCCGCCACGTGCAAGTCCGTGGTAACGCCGTTCGCTTCGCTCAGAGGTAATCCTCACCATAATAATACTACTTTAGGAGCAACGGAAGTCAGACGCCGGCTTGTGGTACCATGGTTCGGCACTCTGCGGCTCACGTTACCGTGTCGGAGAACTACGGTGGCCTTTAGTTTAACCTAAAAGAACAAAAGAATGAATATTATATTACATTTCTGCTAATTGATCCCCCAAAATAATACACACTGTTCCTTTAACAAAAATTCAATCAAATGTTATAATCTAAAATAATAATAATGACTTTACTCCTTGAGAAACACGATGCATGAATGTTTCCATCTACTACCGTGATACAGCGATTACGCAATAGGTGGCGCCAATTCTCCAGTCTGAAAACCGTTATACCATTGCAGAAGAGGAAGGCCTGACAAGATGACGTAATCAAAAGAGCGCAAGTCGAACTTCAAACAATGAAAAACAACCTAGAAAACTCTATGGAAATGTGACGTTTCAGTTTGTGTCATGTATTAATGTGAGGAAGGTTACATCGGATGTGTGTGGAGCGATGAGGAGGCTGTTTTAATCTGCCGCTATTTTACGTCTCTTCAGCTTCAGTGGACGTTGAAGTCACACGCTTTATGTACGTCATCATTTATTTGCGAAATCTGTTTCCATTGCACTTTGTCTTTTTCCACCTCAGCCAAGCGTAAAAACGTTTTTTGTGATATTAAAAAGATTTTACCGAATTTTTGGCATTTCCACTCACGCAAACTGAAAATGTGTTTAAAAACTATTCCTATTCTCCAAATGTGAAGTACTGGAGGCAGGCAGACTGTAAAAACAGAATGATGAGAGAGAACACTGACAAAGCCTTTGGCCTAGAGCCCTAAAAAACCTAAAGACTTGATCTGATCTGACTAACCTAAACCTAACCAGCCATCAGCCCTTTTTACCCGGGATGGAAATCTCATTTGGGCCTTGAAGGAATGGCGGAAATTACCAGTCCCACTGTGGTTGTGAGGGGAGAAGAGTCTGGAGCACCGGGATGTACCAGATGAGATGCTTTTCTGATCTGTAAGCATTACGTAGCACCAGGGTGTGGTTTCTAAGGACATGACTGTGGCTGCTGCTCAAAGTCTGTAGTATATATACGGGTAAATCATTGGCATACTTTACCGGTGGTGTAGCCTCGTTCGTATTACGGGTGGTTTGGAGTGACGTTATTGACCTCTCCAGCAGGTTATAAAATATTTCCTACTCCACATCTGGGATTTGCATCTTTTTTTTTTAGCAGTCACCTGAAAACAACAACCCTACAAAGAAATGAGTGAGCCACACACAGACTTTTGCATTGAGCCTGACCCACGTTTGCTCATGTTCAACAAACCCAGTCCATATTTGCATGAGATCTGCAGTGTTCCTATAGATCTACACTTCATATATGTTTGCATACCAACGTGTATATGCTTTGCATATCAATAGATAGCCTTGTGTCTGCTAAACGTTCCCAGAAAGCACCAAGCAGCGCTAGCTAAGGACGGCCTGCCCTGTGTATGAATAGCCCGTAATTGCAGCTTGATGGAAAACACTAATGCAGCTCGTAAAAAAGAAAACGGGACACTTAAAGACTGGTACAATTACTCTTTCCAGCAAACAAAGCCAAGAAAACACACCATGCAGCGCACTCTTCAAGTCACTCTGACCAACAAACAAGCAGCAATCAATCCAAACTACTGTTTGTTTGTGTTGCTTCTTAAAGGCTAAACTATGCTCCATTGTATTCAAATTAACGTTATAAAGCCACCACAAAAGGAAGAATTGCTCGTGACTGTAAATCTGTTTGACATAAAGACAGAGTATGGCTTGCATTAATAATCGTATTGCATTAGAATGCTTGTTTATATCCATAAAAATATCAATGCGGCTGTAAGTCATCAAGACCACGAAGAGCGCGAGAGAGAGAGAGAGAGAGAGAGAGAGGCTGAGCCTCTGGGTATTTTGTCATGCAAAGCAATCATCCGAGCGTGCTGCAATCATAGCAGATAAGGTCGCGCTGCAAACACGGCGAGCCATTAACCATTTGATGGCCAATAAATCATTAATCTCTGTACAGGAGTCGTTCCGGCACAGCGGTCCCCATTTTGAGAAATATCCAATGTCACTGCTGAAGTGAATTAGTCACGAGGTCACGACAGATCCGAAGCAGCTCCGGGCCCAGTTCTCAGTGAACTTTCACCATCCTTGTTTGTTGAACAGTAAACTTAAGCAACGGCAATAAAAACTGGAGAAGTTTGCAGAGGGACGTCTGGATGAATCACATCAAGACAAATAGACCAGAACATGGAAAATATGGCTTGTTGCTTTATTTAGAGCGCTTTTATGTGGTACTGACTTTCGGGCTGCTGTAAACACGTGAATGCGTGTGTGTGTGTGTGTGTGTTTGTGTGTGTGTGTGGAGGGAGTAATACATGTGTGTGGATCCCTGCTTGGGCGTGTGCACAGGTATGTTTGATTGTGTTATTCGGTCATTACAATCCAGTATGTGTGTGTTCTATATTTCTGTGTGTGTGTTTCTGAAGCATACTTTGTGTTGTCCCTGACTCACAGTTCCCATGGGCTTCATTCTGCTGACTCGTCTTCCCGCCACTTCTTCCTTTCACGTCTTTGTTTAGAATGATGACCGGCAACATTATTTTTTTACCCTCTCCGTCGTACTAATTATCCTCTGTGATGATGGTAATGAGTGTGCGTCATTTTGGGGCAAAGCTTTGTAGGTTTTCCCACTCTCTCTCTGGTGGTGTTGGGTTTTTTTTCTTCGCTGTGGTTTGTCCTCAAAGCAATTTGCGGGTGCAAAAAACAAAGAGGAGCTTGTTAGGAGCTCACAATCAATAGATTATAACTCTGTTGACTGAGTGAGAAAGAAAGAGGAAGAGGGAGAGTGAGATATAACAAGAGAGCTGGAGGGAAGTAAAATTATATGTCTGTGTGGTTTGTCATCTCGTATTTCTGTGCATGAATGGGTATTTGTGTCGTGTGTGTGTGTGTGTGTTTGTGTGTGTGTGTGTGTGTGTGTGTGTGTGTGTGTGTGTGTGTGTACAGTATGTAGGCCTGTCTACATTTTCGTTGAAGGGTTTTATTGTACCTTCTAATTAATTTCACAGATTTTTAACAAAATGTATTTTATATTTCAGTCAACATATATATTTCATGTATAACGAAACAAAATCTATAAGAAAATATATTTGTATATATTTAATATTAATATTATTATTTAATTTATATTTCCAAATATTTAATCAGAACTTTAAATGCTACTAAAATTATCAGTTATATTCATTAATGTGCAGATCATTTTCTGAAATAATTTTGTCCATATATATATATATATATATTCTTTGCTCATTTATTTGATTGCCTACTTTTTAATGTAATTCAGGAAGAGGTATTAATAATTTATTCTTGTTATTTATTTATTTCAGTGTAAATTCACAACTTTATCAATATTGTCTATTTTGTTATTTCATGTATAACAAAACAAAATCTCTAAAAATATATTTTATATAATTGTTTATATCTAAAATATTAAATCTGAACTTTAAGTGCTATAGCTAACATTATCAGTTATATTCTTTAATGTGCAGATCATTTTCTGAAACAGTTTTGCCCATAAGAAATCCTAAAATTGCGAATATATATTTATATATTTTTTATTTATTTATTTATTTCAGTGACAAATCTATCAGTATTATTTATTTTATTGATATTATTATGTCCCTTTTAGTCTTCAGAAAACACTACTGTAATGTTTAAGAAGCTGGTATCCAGAAATGTTGCCATCTCGGCTTGAACAGTGATTCAAATGATGAATTGATTATCAAAATAGTTTTAATTTTCAGTTGATTGATTAATGAAACAATAGTTTCAGAAAAGTGTAAGAAATGATTTTCTGTTTTTTAAGACTATATAAAAACGTTCCATGTTCAGGACCAGAAGTAAAAACACAAATACGCAAATACAAATGGTAAAGTTGGATGGTTGGCCAGTCAGTCACCCATTCATCACTTTGTCTAGAGGATGATACCATTAAATTTAGTATAGATATTTATAAGGTCCCCAGAGCTCCAAATATAAGCATATAAAATGAATAGATGTTGGTTTCAGTGTCTTTGGTTTTTCATTCCACTTGATTCCTCACCCAAAGAGACGATCGCTCTCGCTATTGCTCACTAGGGAATGCCTTTTTAAATACATTATTCAAGAATCGTGGGTCTGGATATCTTCCTGCCACATCCATCGTGACAGCTACAAGACCACAGAACAAAAACCTGACAAGAGATGAGAAAAAGAAATGTCTGCTTTTGTGTGGGGGGGCAGTGATGCTGGAAAATAGTTTGGTGGTGTAAACGGTGTCTACCTGCGTTGACATATGGCGAACTGCTGCTGCTGAGTGTTTACACTAAAGATGAAGAGGCAGCGATCCTGAGGTTCATCACATGGTGCCCATTTCTATGAAATTTGAATCCTCAGTGGATGGATTTATTTGTTCTTGATGACCTCTGACCTTTCGTCTATTGCCACCATCAAGCCCCAAATGTAATATTTATTTAATAGACAGATTGCCATGAGATTTGCCAACCTATACAGGCATACAGGGGGATAAACTATGCAGCTTTTAGCCAGCATTTTTAGTTTGTTTCATCCAAAACTTTATGATTTTGTGTCGTAATGAACATTGCACCCTCTAGGGACTGCAAGAGAGGCTTGTGCAAACAAATAGCAGCATGGTGGAGAAGAGATTTTCTCAGTTTCTCTCTCTTAAAAACATCTATCCTTGCAGTCACAACTAATACGGTTTTGTCCAATCTGATAGTACAGAATGTAAAATGGAGTGAAGAGACTGGAAGAGGCTTCTCAGCTGTTTTCTTCTTTGTGTACAGTACGTTTTGTAATGTGTGTAACATGTGAAATGGTGTAAACCAACTGTGGACTCTCCCGTCCTACCTTACAGTCCATTATCACTGTCCCGAGGCAGCCGGCCACCACATGCACTGTTCCCTTCATTCCTATCCCCTGCAGTCCTGCTCTTGCAGCACAACCCCAGCGCCGTATCACATTCCCGCTGTCCATCACTGGCACAAGGCCCCCGCTTAGCAGCAGAGAAAGTCCTCGGGGGTCAGCTCATAATGGACCTAAATGCAGCTCATTATCCTGATAAGGCAAAGGGGCGGTGGCCAGGCAATGGCTGCCTGACTGGCTGGATGACAGCCACACAGCTTTGACAGGTAGACAGAGCTAGACACAGCCACGGCGGCTATCTGATGGACCCGGCTGACAGATCCAGTTGCACCGGCCTGCTGCTCTGAGCAATGGAAAGGGGGTGGAAACTGGACGCCGGCAGAGCCACACAATGATATCTCCAGTTCTGGCCCTCCGCTGTGTGATGGAGTGTTGTGAATGTGACTCCCTCTTCCCTCCGGATGTGTGCACTGCAAAAACATATCGAGCTTAATAAGTCAATTTACTGGACATAGTCAGTTTAAATTTATCGTTCTTCTTTGTTTCCTGCAGTCGTTGGACTTAAAGGGGTCGGTGGGTGTTGATAATTTATTGCATTTTGTAGGATTTTCATTATTATATTACAGAGATCAGGGACAGAGATGTTTGCTTACAGTATTCTGTTTCAGTTTGTGAGAATATATATGTTTTTTAGTTCCCTATTAATACACTTTTTGACGTCTCCTTCATTTTATGCCCTGATGTCCCCAGACAATAGAGGGGTGCAGGAATGAGTCCTAAAACCCGGAAATGAGGTAGCATTTTTGTACTCTTGTCTGGAAGTCAATGGGTTTTTAATTAGATGCCTGAAATAAGGTCTGTGGTTAACACAAGCTGAAGAGATTTTAACGTTTTCTTTGATATAAATACATCAGTAAATATCTCAAGTGGCTAAATGAGACTACCAAACGTCATCACGGTGACTCGTCCGCCTTTACAGCCTTGTTGTTTATACTCGCGCTCATGTGACCGTTACGTGACGAATGTTAGTTTTTTACTTCTGGTGATTGCATTCACACTTCAAGAATCATAAAGTGATGTTTATTTGTGGAGATTATCTTGCTGAACAAAACGTTTAAGATTGATAAACCTGTGTTTGGCACAGAGATTATTTTCTGCAATAATCCAAAACCCAATGGAACAATCCTATTGGCTCTTTGTGGAGGGAACCTGGGCGATGTTAACTTCCTAGTTGGCCTACAACAATACGTCATCCCTTCACCGCTCTATAACGAAAAGTTAATTCAGTCAGTTTTTGTGTCTTTTCAGGTCTTCTTAAATTACAACAAATGTTACTATTTGTGATTGTTAGACATTTGCGATAAATTTGGACGTGATGTTTTCAAGGGTTTATTACAGTTAGCCTTCCAGACTGCTTTGAGAGAGACGGTTTCACTTTACTTTCACTCTACTGTGCAGTACTGTACCCAGATTGTTTTAACGGGAGGGTGTCCCTTTCTAAAATGAAAATGGAAGGTGTAATTCACCTGACGTTTTTTTTTTCCTGAAGCGTTGCCAGATGGTCCCAGTTGTTGGGGGAAGTGAATCTGCATTTTGTGCCGATAGACGATGATCTCGTGGGATTGATGAAGGTCAGAGCGATCGCCAATAGTCGATGACTTTGCCAATGTCAAGACCATATTTGGCTCTTTTCCCCATTAATGTATTAGATTATTATTATTAGTAGTATTATATTAATATTCAATTTAATTTGCCTCATTATAGTTTCACGTCGGCATCCGAACTACAGTAGGGCTGTACCAACTGTACGCAGTTTGATGCTTCAAAGCTTCATTCATAACGCTGACGTTTAAATTATTATAATTAATACTTACAGGAAGATTACGTGCAATAGTCCACCTTCTCTTCTCCTCTCACTCTCTTTCTCGCTCACACAGAGCGACACAATACTCAGTCCTCCAGTCTCCAGTCCTCACTGTTTCAGTTCAAAAGTCAAAGTTTATTGAAAAAAGACAGATATAATCATTTCCAAAATTCACAACATGTTTTTAATCTAACGAAATATTATGCCTCAGTCCATGTTTGTTGGCGTTTATCCTTCCAAAAACAACATTTTCACTGCGGTCAAAAAATCGGCGTTCGAATCGGGTAGTGGCGATCTCACAGAGTGACGATGGGACCATCTGACTATGGAGAAGATCGCCCAACGCTAAGCAACAGTTAAGCTTATCTCATCTCAGTGGCTCCATTTTTATCAGTTTGAAAGTATTATGACTGAGTGAATTATTTGATAAAGACGTTTTTTTTAAGTACGTGTATGCATGATTGATTTTCTCACTGACGGTGGCTTAGTCACAGTCGGAGGAAGGCCACATCACCCCGTCGCTATCAGTCCTTGCCATCAGGCGGGGAGGAGGCGCGGGGGGTGAAACTGTCAACAGCCTCTGGCCCCCGGGCGTCTAAGTAGCCACAGATTCTCTTACCGCCAGATGTCAGCCATAACAGCATCACTGATCGACTTCTCCGTGTCTCTCTCTCACCCATAACAGTATCCTCTCTCTCCTCTCTGCCCTCAGGTGTGTCAGTGTGGGTGTGTGCCTCCAGTTTCTCTTTGTGTACATTGCCCGTGTGTGTCGGCCCGCGTTGATTTTGCCCGGTGGAGGCATGTTGGGCAGATGCCGACTTTCCGTCAGTGGGCGTTTTGGCAGCCGTGGCGGTGTGGGGGGGGATACGAGGGCACGAGTGTCATTCAATGTACAAATCTGACTCCTCTCTCTTGCCTTTGGCACACACCGCTCTCATATAAGGTGACGAGGTAAGAGATAGTCGCAACTGGTGCGCTTTGGGCACTACGAACACAAAACACTCTCTGCTGTTCAGACATCTACAGCGCACACAAGCATCAGGAAAAAAACGCACGCACAAGCTAAATGCACCGATAGAAAATGACTGATACCTTCTCATTTTACATGGTTTTATACCTATACAGTATATACTGTACCAAGCTGTCTAAAGAAGAGGCGTTTTGTAGGGTAAGGAGGTATGTGACTTGATAAAAGACTGGCATATTTTACCATAATCGCTCAGAGCCATGATTTTGACAAAGCATTCCTTGTGAAGTTAGCAATTTTGCCATCTGCAGTGTAAGTCCACATTATCCAGGTGCATATAACAGGCTTACAGTGCACTTTAACAGATTAAGAAATGGGTTTTCTTCTTAGATGCTTTTTCATTGTCTTCTGCAGACTCGCTCCCCTCCACACCTTCATAAGATGTAAAATACTTAATTACAGCTCTCTCTCTCTCTCAGACGTACAATTACAGCTGACTGCTTTTGGTCTTTTTGCACCCCACCAACAAAGGCGTGGAATATCACATAAAGTCTCATCTGTTATTTGAACTTGAACACAAGCCAAGTAATATTAAACCATGTCTGCTGTTTTATGTCGGCATTATTTAAATGAGCTGGGAGGACAGATGTGTGTGTGTGTGTGTGTGTGTGGGGGGGGGGGTGGTGGGGGGGGGTGACATATATACATACACAGCACCCACCTCTGTTTCTCACATCACTCTGAAACAGCTCCTTGTTCACCTCTGATGAGAGAGGTGGGGGGGGAGGTAGCGAGAAAAAGAGACAGAAATGCGAGAAAGGGTGAGAGTTGACCTTTGGGTCCTGCTGAAGCGAGCTCTGTAAGTGAGGGGGCGGGCGGCTGAACTAAGTGGCTGATTCATTTCCCCAGAGACCCCCTTCCCCCCCAAGCCTATATACACACACATACACACCCTTTCCCCCTGTGGATGGGTCCAGCGCTCCAGGTGCTGGCCTCTACAGAGATGGCAACATGGCCTCCGTTGACCCCGAGGCAGCCCAGCTGGGGTGGAAGGTCACGGCAGAATCCTCCCACTGTCTGTCCGTGTGTGTTTTTGGCTGTGAAGGACCACAGGCGGAGCCTCAGGAAATATGGCTGCCCCCGGGCCCCGCCTGACCTTCTTGTCATTTTTTCATCTTCTGACAACAGAGGAGAGCCGGAGAAAGGAGAAGTCTGCAGAGTTCAGTTGAGTTCAGACGTTTAGGTGTGAACGTGCCTCTAAGGCTGGAAGAAATCAGAAGAAGTTACAATGGAGTTAGTGTCAGTGTGACAGGCGGTGATATAAGATCTAATAAAGATAGAGATAGTTTGAATATAAATGGTATTTAGTTAGTGGTTTTGATCGTACCCCTCGTCATTGACTAGACCTGCCAACCGGGCAACATTTACATTTCTTCCCACCCTATCTCTAAATACACTTTTCTATCTGTGTTTGTTCAAGACAAGGCCTCCAACATTCAGCATCACACATGTGAACTTGGCACACAAATGAACTTGTTCTCCTCCCCCACATCTCCCTCCCTCCCTCGCTCCCTCCTTCTCCATCCCTGCTTCATCGGTGTTTCCTTTCAGCTTGATGCTAAGTCAAGCAGCTGTCTTGTTTTGGGTTACGGTGAGTGACGCTCAGGTAACAAAAGCTCAACGCTGCCCCGTCAGCACTCTCCCCTCTGTCAGCGGTGTGCTGAGGCAGATGCTAGCTGAGGCTGAGGTAGCAACGCGATGCCTGGAACAGACAGCAGCACTGAGGGCTTTATAAATTAGAAATGAATAACATAATGGCTATAAATTAGAAATGCTTAGTGGGGGATGAGAAAGTAGCGTCAGGTTTGTATTATACATGACGTTCTTTTGTTCTTTGTGCCCAAACATTTTCTGGAAGATGTTTTCCATCAACTTCTCTCTCCTCACAACCTCACAAATGCATCTGTGAGTGAAACTGTAAAGATGGTTCATGACTTTTATACAGAGTTTCCCACAAAAGTTCCAATGTTTCCATAAGTCCAGCTCGGAGTTGACGACATAAACTGTCAAGAGTTAGTTAACACAAAGTTAGAGTCAATGTTGGATTCATTATAGAGAGACACTTCAACACAATGTTGGCAACGGACGAGTTATCAAGCTTTGAACATTGAATTGAAAACTGTTACCAGCATCAAAATGTCCCGTTGTTGAATTGATATTCCAATAGTGGACTCTTCTAGTTGTACTCCGACAGGATCACGGCCGTTTCAGGGCAACAGGTGTTTGGGTTTAATAAGTGACTGTGTTAACTGGTGACGTATAGCCGTGGTTTACTCATAGTACCTTACGTAAATGGTTGGTGCATGTAATTACAATTGATTGAAGGCTTTTATGAGGACACCTACATGTTCAGTTGGTGCTTTTCAACAGCTGCCGTCACTACAGGCAACTGTGAGTCACCAGTTAACACTGTCACTCAACACCGGCGGCGTCTATGGCTGCAAGCTATTAAACATGTTGACTACCACTGGACTGAGGACACGATCAAAAATGCTTGTTTTTGTAGCGGACATTTAAAAAACTGATTCAAAACTCTGAGTCTGTCATGGTATTTGACGTTCAGTACACGACCACAGGTAGATTTCACCGATCGCCGGTGATCGATTCTGCGCCGGCCTGACTCACTTCCAATGAGCCTAATAGCTCACAGATCTGGAAAGTCAATTTGTTTAGGTTTCATTCGCCGTCTTTGGTGGTTAATGACCTTGCATAGCTTGAAAAGCTGTTGCCCTCCGCCGTACGTCCGTTGCCAGACTACCTGCGTGCATTTATGTACGCCATCATTGTTTGTTAAAGTGTCTATAATCAAATGGAGATGTTCAGAAGAGACACACGTTACACTTTTTATGTGATTTATAAATAGCATCATCCAAGAGGGGGGTCCTGGCGCCAAATGAACAAGTATCATGGAAAACGGAGCGAGTAAATTCCCCGTCTCTTTAAACGTAATGGGCCTGCTGAGTGAAGCCCGGCTGTATAGATGTGGCGCAGTGTCGTGAAAGTTGCACAGACATGATATAGACAGGAAACAGACGACAGCAAACACGAAGCATCTGCAGACTGAATAATTACAGACTGAACAGAAACAAAGATGGTAAAGACGCGTGTGCACACACACACACACACACACACACACAGTCGTTGTGCAGTGAGGACAGCGGGGGTTTTAAGGATAAAAAGGGGATAGACTTAACACACTCACCCCCCCTCCTCCACTCTGTGGCGGTTCCAAACAGAGACCCGAAAGATACTCCTCACAAAGATGCTGAGTGGCAGGAAGAAAGGGAGAAAAGAGGCTCAAAGAGAAAGACGGAGTGGCACCTTGTAAAGGAAGAGACAGCGTGTCTTTACTACTTCCTGCCGCCTGGCAGCTGAAGCCGAGAAGAAGATCCTCGTCTCCTTTCGCCTCCTTTTAATTATGGCCAATTACAAGGCTAGCACGCCAGGACTTATTACACGGCGACCAAAGAGCCCCCCTCGAGTTTTGTTTGTGTGGCCGGGGCGCATTATTATGGTGGTTTAGCGCAGTGAAATTTCCGAGGCCCGGGCTCCGTGGGGCCTTCGCCGTTCTCTTTTTGTGGTTTTAATGAGAACTGAAAGCATGAAAATGCTGCAGTAGAAACAGGCCCCCCCCCCGCTATAAATGAGCAGCACTCTTCCCTAGTTCACCAGAGGCCAGCATTGGAGGTAGCAGGGGACAATGCTCCTACACATGTGTCACTCCTCCAGCTATGTTATGGTAGCGGGTAATGTCTTTATCATAATTGTGCATGATGGAGGGGTAAAGGGGCAACGAGACAAAAGAGCTGGAATGGGGGTCCTGGAGATGTTGCATAATAGGACGAGAATGAGCTGAATTAGGCCTCCTATTATATTCCCATGCACAAGCACTGATATGTTGGAGGGGGAGCACGTAATGTGTATCTACAGTATATATCTATGTTTTCATAATATTACAGCTTTTTTCTTGTAAACCTTTGACTTTATTCTCAAAATCTCTGATTTTTTCTCCCCTCAATGTGGCCCTAATACTCCGTCGTACCATAGACCTACAACATTGATCAATAAAAATGCAAATGTAAACAAACAGTTATTCATTTCCATTTTTATAAATCCACAGGGAGCCATTGGAGGGGAGCTGAAGAGCCGCGTGTGGCTCCGGAGCCGCAGGTTGCTGACCCCTGCCCTATAAAAACTGTTTTATTTATTATCGAAATCGTTATCAAATAACGAAAGAGACCAAAGTTAATTGTCACGTTAGTCTTTATTTAAGTAAATCAATCTGCACATCATCAAACGCCACCCAACTAAACTGCTGTTTCCAGGATAATTGAAGCGCTCTCTTGTGTTTCAGCTCATAAACATTGTTTTTACCAGCTGATACTGTGCACGTGTAACCCTCAACGGAGATGAGAGGGAAGCGAGATAGCTCACTCCTTAGCTACTTCCATCATCATGGAAAAAACAATGTGTTTAATTCTTTTTTTACCAAGGTTAAAAATAATTGACCTTGGTTAAAAAAAAGGTAACTCCAGACTTTGGAGATACTAGATTTAGTAGCCTGACGTGGCATTTTACTTCACAGTTAAGTCCTGCCACTGTAATTTACCCCATGCCATCCCCTCCTCATCCATCTTCCCAGAGTCTAATAATAATTGTTTGTCGTTGTTGACAACCAGTTTTGACAATAACTGGGTTGAAAAGAGTTTATATATCCAATACCGATGAAATAATCTCTAATAGTAACAATAATACATTTATTGCGTCTTCAATCAGTAGGCCATTTTGCCATATAGGAACATGGGAGAAGCAAACCTTGTGATACTAAAGAATCTCATGCTCTTCTTTAGAAACATACACGTCTATTTCTTGGCACGCATCTTGCGGTCCATCCCTCCTCCGGTTGGCCGGTGTTAAAGAGGGGGCTGATTAAGGCCTCTCTCGGCTCCTTTGTGGCTTTGAGCGTTCGGACACCTCCTTGGCACGAGGTGCGATGGCACGGCTGCCGGGGAGTGCCAAGTTTGTGTGTCGGTGACACGGATTCAACAGAAGAGGGCTTGTCATGTGCCAGCGTGTGACAACAATACAGCGTGATGTCAGGTGGGTGGTCACTCCATTAGGCCGCGTCATTCCCTCCGCTCTGTAGATTTATAGCGCCAGATGATGTGGTGACTTCACATCGTCCGTAAACAGTGACCTAACTCACAGAGTAGAGTTTTCCCTCCTTGTTACGTCCTTGATGTTTTGCTCATTGATGTAAATTTGACTCTAAAAATGAAGGTTGAAATTTACAGCAATAAAATCACACAATTACTAGAATATTATCTATTAGCAATAAAGAAGTTCAACTAAATTAGCCCCAGATTGGTAAATATGAAGTGTGGTTTTGCCCACAGCGGGTCTGATGATACATTTCCACAACTCTTTTTTTCTTCCCTCCCTTCCTTCCCTCCCTCTTCCAGCTGCAGGCTGCTGGACTTAGCATTAGCTTTTAGTGGTGCGGGGAGATGTCAGTGGCTCAGCATGCGAAGACAACCTCTGATATTAAATCACCTCATCTCCAGCTCACTGGGCCAGTTTTGGGGAGGAGGTGTTCCCAGACTTTAGAGGGGCATTTCGGCGCTCTGATTTATGCCCCGGCGCTGCATACAACAGATGAGCGCCTCACAATAAGAGAAACATTGTTAAATCTCCAGCGAAGGAGGAGAAAGATAGAGAGAGCGGGGAAATAAAACAGGTTAAGGAGACCTGTGGAGATACCCAGTGGAGTGGTGCCAGAGCTGTTATACTTTTAGTGGGCTTTAGCTTATTTATGTGATAATAAGCAGGATTTGAACTGCATTTGAACCACTGAGATCACAAAGAAAAAGTGAATTAAACCCCTAAATCGCCTGCTGCCTGCTGTCTCAAAGCATGTTTCCTTTTTATCTACCAAAATGTTTGTTGTCTCTGTGGTGACCTTGGATGTTTTTTTGTGTAAGAGTAGGACACAAATTAGGCTCCACCCCCGCCCTTCCCGTAGTGTGGAAACCACTCCGACAGGAAGCTCACACCAAACAGTAACGGGGCTCTGACGTCAGTTACCCATTACACATCCCGTCTGTCACCAAACTTCAGTCACCTCCACTTGTTCTCTGTTCACTCACTGTAATCCAGCATTTCCATTTGTTCTTTTTCATCTGTCATTTTTCTGCTTTCTCTCTTCTGTCTATTTGTCTCTCTCTCTTCTTCCCCGTCGTCCTGTGTATCACGTAAACACACACACATTCTTCCCCAGACTGAGCTCATCTAATCGGCATCTTATCAGCCATCTCGTGAGCGTGCCATTGTTATGACTAGAGTTGTTTCTATTCCCAGAATAGGTCTGACACTGAAATAGAACATTCCCATGACTGTAGCCTCTCCATGTAGTCGTTCAAACATTCCTCCAAAATACCGCTTTCAGTAAATCATCATCATCTTCTCAGCTCCTCCCTGAGCTCATCCCACCTACGGCGTTTTGTCTGGAAAACCCGTCAGATTCTTGTTTGAAAAACAATGAGGACATTCCTGTTAGGCCGAGAAACAATGCATTCCTCAGATTTGTGCCACTTGAGTCATCTTTTCTGTGGGATCTGTGAATGTTCTGCTTAATATACACGCAGATGTTTTGAAACATTTGCATGTGCACTTGGGATTGAGCAGTCTGATGTCTGTAGAGACGGTTCGTGTGACTGCCGCCTAACATTATTCAGTTCAGTCAAACCAGCAGGCATCCTCCGCATCTGAGAAGTGAAGCTAACGCTGAAGTGCCTTAAACCTGCATTCTTTCTAACAGCCAGCAGGGGGCGACTCCTCTGGTTGCATAAAGAAGTCTGGTTGTATAGAAGTCTCTGAGAAAATGAGCCTACTGCTCACTTGATTTATTACCTCAGTAAACATTGTAATCATGAGTTTATGGTCTCAATCTCTAGTTTCAAGTCTTCTTCAATACAGCATGATGTTCATTTAGTAAATTATGGTCCCATTTAGAGTCAGATAAAGCAGGGGATGCTTTAGGGCGGGGCTACCTTGTGATTGACAGGTTGCTACCACGGCGTTGTCCGGTCTGGGAGTTGTCTGTGTTTTTGTCTTTTTGAACTTTAATCCTTTCACAATCTGTTTTCACTTCATAAAAGTTAATTATAACCTTTCTGGTTGCTTATAAATACCTTATTCAGCGTTCAGTTGTACTTAGCTCCACCCTCTTGTGTCACTTCTGGTTGCAAAAACCAAACTGGCGATGGCCGAAATGAGGAACTCGAGGCTTTGGTGAATATGTCTACTTCTTAAATACTGTACAGTCTACGAGTAAAACTAGGAAAAGAAGAAAAACACAAGGAATCACAACATGGACTGGACCCTCAAATTCCTTTTTTTCTTCTACATTTGACATTTGAAGCTATTTTTCTCTCCAGGATGGCCTGAAAAGAGAAGCAATTAGAGGCTCCATCTATGTGTTAACCTTTGCTTGCTCAGTATTAAAGGCGTTTATGTTACATTCTCCACGTCATTATTGTCAAATTACTTAATTTTCATTACATTTCCTAATTAACTTTTCTGTCCAACATCAGCTCACTCCTCTACTTTCCCCTATCCCTTCTCGTCTCCCCTTTCAGACCCACCTTTAACATGTGGCCTCTCACACACACACACACACACACACACACACACACACACACACACACACACACACACACACACACACACTAATGCTCTCAGCTACTAGTGAGAGAAAAACAATGAGCCGGAGGTCCGACCGTGTTCCCCTCTCCACCCGGTGGAGCCTTTGATGGGGCCGGGGGTAGCCGGAGAGTGTGGAGCCTGGAGAGCCGAGGGGGGCTCCGGGGCCAGCGAGCAGCCGGTCCTCCCCTAAACCCCGTAACTCCATCTTGGGTCATGAGCTCGGGGAGAGGCAGGCACGTGCCACAGGAGCGCCGGAGGCCCCCCCGGCCCCGCTGTTGCTTTTGGAACGACGCGGCGGTGCGCTAGCCTGCTATTGAGCCGGGCCCGGTGTCGAGTTCTTCATGGGGCCTCCGAGATGAGACGGCGAGATTTTTGTACAGGTGCCGGTGCCTAAATGAACGCACACACACACACACACATACGTGATCCTTGGGAAGATTTGCACAGCTGTGTGAAGGGGACCCCTCCCTTGCCAAACGTAGCGGCGGCCCTCTTGTGAAGTGCACTCCAACACACACAGATGAAGAGCGGCTGCTCCTCACCGGCACACCGCTCACCAGGCAGCACAGGAAAAATAAAGTTCAAGGGCCTGGCTCGCTCTTCTATTACATTAATTACTTTTATGTGTTTATTCAACTCGCACCAAAAAGGAGTCTCCAGATACATCTTGTTCATTTGCGTCTTGTTAGTTTTCCTTCTCTTTCATGGTTGGGGATGATGTTTGGACTTCTGTGCGGTTATATGGTGTTTGTATTTGTGTGAATATTTCTATATTCATGCATATAGTATAGTGTATACTACCTATGATCCTGTTGGTATTGAGGCAGCGTTAGAGTCTCCTTTGTGCAGATAGGTAATCAGCTCACGACACATGAAGTAAGTGGAAATTTCCTGCCTGTTTTTTAAGCGGATCTCTGGGAAATGATTCGTCATCGAGAGCTGCAGCTGCACGCCTCGCTGCCACTCGGTGGGCAGAGCAGCAGCAGCAGCGCTGGAACATCTGTCTCTCTGTTTCTGTCTGTTTCTCTCTCCTTCACACTCTCTTCTCTCTGCTTCTTCATCTGTTTCCTCTGATGCCTCTCGCTCTTTTTTTTTTTTCCATTTTCTCTCTGTCTTCACTGTTTACGCTGTCAATTCATCGACCACTCTCACATTCCTTCATTGTTTTTGCAGAAACGGTGGATGTGAAATCACAATCCACATACACCAATTCATGTTTCATATTTGATTATTGTTGGTGCATACATACATAGTTGTACCTAGTCAAGGAGATTTTTACTGCGGGCCAATCCATATACATGTGATGGGTGGCATGAAATGTCATTCCTCCCATAGTAACAGCTGAAAATAGCAAAACACAAACAGAAGCATGGATTGAAGAATGACATACAGGATGTGCAACAGCATGAAACAAAACACTTCTATGTCAACCCTGTCTCCTACAAAATGATGTTCCCATACAACTAAACTGCATTCTCAATATATTTATATTTTCTCCCGGATTACGGTCACAGTTTTAAATCATTTTAAACACGTTGTGAACGATACGATAATACGATACGATAATACTTTATTGTCAGACAGGTCTGAAATTTGTTTTGCATAACAGCAGCCCCATTTGCAACGATATAGGGCCCTGAATATATACAGAAGATGATATTCAGGGCCCTTCAATGTACATTTGATCTGGGATTAGGCTCCATATTTAGTTTTAGGATTGACTGGTGTACAAGAGAGTGCTTCTTCAGTCTAACTATTGGGTTAGGTTTAGTAAAAAAACATCATGATTTGGCTTAAAATGACGACGTAAGTGAGCGTTGATTTTTAGTTTCACACGGGACACGGACGGCGGTCTCCTGGTGGAAAGCCCTGTTCTTCCTGCCCGTCCAGTAGTGGACTTTTTATACTTGTTATTATACGACATAACTTTCAATAACGTTTTTATTCCACGTAACTTTCATTAACGGGCGCTCGATACACCACGACACCTGCTCTGTACGTTGCTCGTTGTACTACATCACTTGCTTATGCCTTCTGTGGACTATACGTCAAAGTCAAACGTAATCCGTGACAAAATACGTTTCCCTCCAAACGTAACTGAGAATAGTTGTATGGGAAAGTGATTTTTAGGAGACAGGGTTGTCTATGTATAAATATAAGGCACATGCATATATTCTATTTAAGTCCTTTTTGCATTTTTTGTAGAAACTTAAATGTTTTTAAAGCAGTAAATTAAAATCCTCCACAAAAAAAGTAAAATATTAATGGAAAACATTTGTGGTCTCTCTGTCTTCGCCCTTCACACATACACACATACACTGGCACCCTCTCATCCACAAAAATGAAGAGATCAAAACCACAACACACACATCATGCCGCCCTCTACACACACACACACACACACACACACACTCTGTCTTTGCGTTGTTTTGCCATCCACCACTCCGCACTGCTTCCCCTCCCTCCTGCCAGCCCACTCCAGATGTGCGAGGACAGAGGCAGCCCAGTCATATTCAGTCAGTCAGTCACTTTCTCCCCAGAGTGAGAGTGAAACACCACCTGTGTGTCTGTCTGCATACGTCTAAATAGCCAGAGCCATAACCCTCTATACCTCACCGCAGAGCAGCCCGAGAGCCTCGCTGATGGCTTCCCAAGCTGGAGGACAGTGAGGGGACTTTTGTTGTTTACCATTAAGTTTCAAAGTTCTTATTTTCTTAAAGCAAATGAAAAAATCTGCCAGCGCGATGAGATTATTTCAACCTGTTTTCAATGCAAATCATCTCGTATTTTGCACATTGTTTCACTTGTTTGAAGAAAGAAGGACTTTCTATTTTCTTTTTATTCACAGATACAGTTTTTGTGATTACAGTCCTATTCTTTTAAGAAGACAGGATAATGAATGAACAGAAATTGGACTGAAAGAGTGGTTGCGATGAGAAAAGACTAAACTTGTACAATCCGCTTTCCAATGAGTACAGTCATAAAGCAGAGTTCAATTTGAAACTTTGAACATGAGTCATAACGAACAACACGTCCTCATACCTAAACGATGAGGCCGTTTGCCAATGACTCCCAAAACGACATATATGACTGTTGGAGAGTTGGAGAGACAGCGAAAGGTGCACGTTGTGAACTGATCGCAGTTTTAAACACGTTATTAACGTTGAGAATTGAAACTGAAACAAAACTACTTGATTAGGTTTAAAAGAAGATCATGGTTTGGGTTCAAATAAGAGTGTTTGTTACGTAGGTTACGTGTATGTTATGAATGTAAAACAAGTCAGTGTTGACTTTTGGTTTTACACGGGACACAAACAGCGGCCTCCGGGGTACAACCAAACCCTGAATAAGACTTTTTTAGGCGACCAAAATGTCACAAATAACATTCATGAAGTGAAAACACACTGTGAAAGAGTTAAAGTTGTAAGACGTAAACGCAGACAATGCCGTGGTAGCGACCTGTCAATCACAAGGTAGCCCCGCCCTAAAGCATCCCCTGCTTTATGGTCTATCTGACTCTAAATGGGACTATCATTTACTAAATGAACATCATGCTGTATTGAAGAAGACTTGAAACTAGCGATTGAGACCATAAACTCATGTTTACAATGTTTACTGAGGTAATAAATCAAGTGAGAAGTAGGCTCATTTTCTCATAGACTTCTATACAATCAGACTTCTTTTTGCAACCAGAGGAGTCGCCCCCTGCTGGCTGTTAGAGAGAATGCAAGTTTAAAGCACTTCAGCATTGGCTTCACTTGTCAGACCTGGAAGTAGCCCTCTGGTTTAACCCAACCATCCACCCTGACCTCCTCCCTATACGCGGACTTTGTCGCTCTTTATAGTACGTAACCTGACTTCCTCCTTTGCTCACGTCATGATTACTACGGCCAGTAGAGGTCGCCGCCTAACAATAAACGCAAATATGGGTCGTAATAAGCTGCTTGCACAGACGAACTATACAGCTGTTTTTTCCGGGGGAGGACGATTTGTAAAAAAGGGTCAGAAACGTGAAAGGTGAAGAAAATAGTTTATTGCTTTAATGAAAGACAATAGGTCGAAAGAATCAGGGAGAGCCTTTTCGGTGAAGAGAAAAAGAAGTTCACCTACAAACACAGAGGTGAGAAGGAAGTACAGGGGGAAAAAACACAACACACTCCTGCTGCAGTCTCTCTGAGTATCCCTCCTCCCTCCTCCCTCTCTATACCCAGCCCTTGCAGGCCCAAGCAGAGTGGTGATCCAACACCATGCTTTATAGCCCGGAGGGACCAGGCCTAAATCTGATACTGGGCCTCTTAACACACACATAAAGTCAGCACATCCCTCAGCCCGGTGAAAACAGTCCATATTCCTTCACCTTTACGACAATAGTGACTTCATCTGTGTGCCATTTGGATGAAGCTATCCCCGAAACTGTTACCCAGAGTGTGTATCTAATGGGAGGACTATTTTAATAAGTCAGACGTAACCCAGAAAGTTGATGATGTACAGTTACTGCATGAGGAGAGAAGGAGCTATCCCACTGTCCAATGCAGTACTTCATAAATGAACTGTGCATTCACTTACATCATTTAACATCTCAGCAGGCTGTATGACGAGCTGTATGTAATTCTGCTGATTTATTTTAGTCATAAATGGTTTTATGTAGCTGGATAAATAAAACATATTTTTGTAATGAAGGGTTAAAGGGGTTTAGTTGGATTTGCGACTCAGTGAAGTGATATTTTTGAGCCTCCCCCAGCGGGCTACCTCCACATCTGAAAGGTGAAGTCAATGCTGAAGAGCCTTAAACCTGCATTCTTTCTACCAGCCAGC
The DNA here is from genome assembly GCA_916701655.1 of Sebastiscus albofasciatus. Taxonomy (NCBI): domain Eukaryota; kingdom Metazoa; phylum Chordata; class Actinopteri; order Perciformes; family Sebastidae; genus Sebastiscus; species Sebastiscus albofasciatus. Next base: position 31,430 of record CAKAOI010045819.1, on the reverse strand, counting down.
AGGGGGCGACTCCTCTGGTTGCAAAAAGAAGTCTGATTGTATAGAAGTCAATGAGAAAATGAGCCTACTTCTCTCTTGATTTATTACCTCAGTAAACATTGTAAACATGAGTTTATGGTCTCAATCTCTAGTTTCAAGTCTTCTTCAATACAGCATGATGTTCATTTAGTAAATTATGGTCCCATTTAGAGTCAAATAGACCACAAAGCAGGGGATGCTTTAGGGCGGGGCTACCTTGTGATTGACGGGTCGCTACCACGGCGTTGTCCGCGATTACATCTTACAACTTTAAATCTTTCACAGTGTGTTTTCACTTCATGAATGTTGTTTGTGACATTTTGGTCACCTAAAAATGTCTTATTCAGCGTTTGGTTGAACTTAGCTCCACCCTCTCGTGTCACTTCTGGTTGCAAATAACCAAAATGACGAACTCGTGGCTTCAAAGTGGTTGTCCACAAACCAATGGGTGACGTCACGGTGAAGTCCACTTCTTACATACAGTCCATGGCCGGCCCTGAAGAGATTCATTCCCCCTGAAATGCTTGAGATCACTTTGACATTGACGACTAAATAACGTACTAAATAACAGAGTGATAGCCCTAACACATATTTGCCATGCCAGAATGGTCCATACTCTGGATGAGTGACATCCCTTCATAGCCCAAAGTAAACTGTTTTCTTCTCATGACAGGCGATTGTTCAGCGTTATCATGTGAGGGAGAATGCTGCAGTCAGCATGCTTTCTCTGACTTGTAACAACTGTGTCATGTACTGCTTTAGCTCCAGGCTCTCAGTATCAGCCCTCTGGAAGGAGTATTGCAGTCAGAGGAAGAGGTTATAGAGGACGGTGTGATAGAGCGATCATGAACGTGATCCTAATAAGTTACCACAACAGGTAGCAGCAGCAGGGTTAAAGCATGTCATCAAGTATCACTCCATCACTGCTCTCTGCTAACTCACTAACTCCACAACAAATCCCAGAGTTTGCCACCACAAAGCCCAGGTCAAGAGGCCAGTGAGACAAACAAACCCTTGTCTGTCTTTCTTGTTTGGACAAGGATTTGTTCCGGAAAAGCCTCCACTCTGTCTTCCTTCCTGAGGTGTTTATTTGCACTTGGGGCTCCCAGCAGCACCTCAGCTGTTTACAGTGTTTGTTTGAATCGTTTCTATTTTATTTTCAAAAAAAAAAAATGAGTTTGGACAATGCCGGTTTGTTTCTTGACCTATAAATATTTCTAGACAGGCAGCCGGATAGACATCCTTCCTATCAGTGGAGGTCAACCAATTAGCTGAAGGAAGCCGTTGATGCAGTGGGTGTTTTTATTTGCATCATAGCCGTGTTTCTTTTGCTCATAGCTGTGGTTTAAAAATATTACAGCCACTTGTTTATTCCCTGTGATAGACTGCATGGTCTGCACATTAAAGGGAAGCACCCAAACCCCAAAGTTCTATCTAGTGAAGCCCGTCTTGCAAAATAGTGTTAACTAATCCTGCTCCAGCCTCCCGACCACGGCCAGACAACACAAGGGAGATCGTAGCTTTGGTCTCCAGGGACGGAGTCTCTGCTCCTCTGCCTGCCTTCACTCGTTCTCACTCGCTCCACTCTAACGTGCATGCTGCTCACTCCACACTGCAGCAGAGTTAGTTTAGCTCTGAGAATATCTAGTGAATGTACAGTGGACGTTTGTGCAGAAATAACTGCTGCAGCTCCTCCAGACCAACAGAGGTTTCCCGTGTCTTGTGAAGTGACGGGGCTCCGGAGCGAGTAACGTTATCGTCTCCGACCAAAACTCCGGTGTCTCCCCTGTTCCTTCTGACTGCGGTCGGGAAGCTGAAGCAGCACTGATTCATGGAGAGACCTTGGTCTGGTCAGCTAACATTACTGTCAAGCAGCTGAAATATAGAGTGATATTATGCTTTTAGTTGACGTGTGTCTCCTCACTGTGTTGATCGATGTTCGTTCATGTCTATGTAGAGCGAGCAACAGGACGCTGACTTTCCTTGACGTAACGGCCACAGGTGTCGCTGTTAACAAGCAATTTTTGATTCTTACATAGAGTCCCTTTAAATTAATTTCATCATTAGCTTTTTATTTCTGCCGTTTATTTTCCAAACACCGTGATACCAGTGCCACTAGCAATTGTTTCATTATTGATTAATCCGTTAATTGATTATACATTTAATCTTAAAAGTGTGGAAAAGTTTTAAAGAGTATCCAAGTTGTCAATGCAGACACCCGTCATATAGCTTAATGTATCTGACCAACAGTTCCCAATGAGAACAGAGAAAAACAGAGAAAACACATTAAGTCAATGATAAATTGTTTTTGATACATTTTCAATCGACTTATCAAATAAAGGAATACTTGTTTTCAGCACCGTACTGTGACACATGATCATGCACCGTTAGCATGCAGTATTTAGCCTTTAAGAGTCGTAATCCTTAAAGTCCCCTTGGATCAGAGCTGGTGTAATTCCCTAAAATTAAAAATGCAAATCAAGGAGACACGTCGGTGTTAAATGAGGGAGATTACTTCCCACTAATTAGAATGACTCACCTCTCGCCTGATTCAGCAGCTTTAGAGTTGAGCTCCTCACAGACTAAAATCTTAGGGAGTGACACTATTGTCTCTCTTTTGTTCTCCACTCCTCCTCCTCACATGTGATCAAGCTCCTGTCGAAAATCAACCCATTTGTACTTTAATCAAAGAGCATTAGGGGTGTACATTTTGAGTAGGGATGCACCGATACCGATACCAGTATCTGGTATCGGGTCTGATACTGTGCTCATGTACTTGTACTCACAAAACGGCTCCAATACAACGGCACCGATACCACTTTACGGCAGCGTGACGTTAACCTCTCGTCACCATCTGCAGACCCCTGGCGCCTTTTTCGTGGGCTGAGCCTCACCCTGGGGGCACGACGCGGCTGGGGCGCACTGAGGACAGTCTGCCCCGGTGACACTTTGTCCACGACCCCAGGAAGCACCTTCGCCCTGAGCCTTTCCAAGCCGACCTCGAGCCGGTCGCGGCGCACCGCCTCGTATGCAGTACTCCTCAGCCTGCTGTGTGTCGCTCACACCCTCCAGGTGGCTGTTAACGAGGGTTTTTTGGCCCAGAGAAGTACTCGTATCGGTACTCGGTATTGGCGAGTACCCAAATGTAAGTACTTGTACTTGTACTCGGTCTGAAAAAAGTGGTTATCTTGCAGTGTTGACGGACCATTTGTTTGAAATGTTAACTAAACTTCCCAAATGTAAATACAGATTGTTGTAGTTCGTCAGTGTTCATTCATTGACTCGAAGAGTGACTGAAAGCGCTCTTGTCTTCTGTGTGCATACCCACAACCACCACCACAACCACCACCGATCTTGTAGCACATCATCCCAGCCAGGTATTTGGTTCAGCAGTGTGCTGCCAGGAGGGGTCCGGATGTTAGGGGGTTGGCTACAGAGAGGTTAATCAGGATCAGAGCTCAGACCCTGCGGCCTTGTTCAGAACCAGCAAAGCATACAGCTCTCTGTTTTCACAATACGCCCTCGCTGCCATTAGTGCTGTGTCACCAGACAAGGCCTTGTATATGTGTGTGACAGTATGTGTGTCTGTCAGGAAAAGAGTTATGAGTTTCAGGAATCAGGAACTGTCACACACTCACCTCCGTACTCACGTATTCAGTCACATGAATCACGGTTTGAGGGGATGAGTCTCATTAGCCACCTCCTGACTCAGGGTGTATTTTGAGGAAGTAGGGGCCAGTGGACTGCTTACTCATGCCGGGAAGTGACCCACTCAGACTTATGCAAAAAGCCATTATGTGACTAGTGTTGTCCTCCAAATGTACTCATTTTGCTTCCCCTCTAGTGACTATTGGCCCTTTGATCACCTCGAGTAAATATTCAGAAAGCTTTCACGAGCATGCATGCATGCAGGGAGCAGGGTTGATAATACATAACATGAAACTCTAGAGATGTGTTCGGCTCAAGGATGAACTGATTAGCTTTTGTTGGTCAAAGGTCAAGGTCACTGTGAACTTAAGCCCGTCCCATTTTAACGCGGTATCTCAGGAACGCCTGAAAGGGAATCTCATTATATCTGGAACAAACATCCACTCAAGGATGAACTGATTAGATTTTGGTGTTTAAAGGTCAAAGGTCACTCTGACCTCACAAAACACGTTTTTGGCCATAACTCAAGAATTTATATGCTAATTATCACAATTTTGCACACATGTCTGACAGGATGAAGTGATGACGTGATGACATTTTGGACAGACATGGGTGTAAACTGCAACTTGACTGGTTGGCGGAGGCGCTCAACCACAAAGTGGTATTTCTAGTTTTATGGCAAAAACAAAAATTCTCATCTATTATACATATGATTATATATAACGTAACTTCACTATATCACAAAACGTTTATATTGCTATAACAATCTGAAAAAAATGTACGTGTACACATGTAGTGACAGAAGATTTCACCCAAATTGGTGAACATGGACCCAAGCTGTTGCCTAGCAACGCAATTCTGTTGAAATGCACTAAAACGAAGCGTTTCAGACAGAGCGTGAATACAGGTATATTCGGGCAGACAGTATGAGGAGAATAAAGTCGTTTTTTTTAACATTACAGCATGTAAACATGTCCTAGTAGAAACATAAAATACATATGAAT
>CAKAOI010045819.1:0-18596 GCA_916701655.1 Sebastiscus albofasciatus | reverse complement strand
CCCCCCCCCCCCCCCCCCCCCCCCCCCCCCCCCCCCCCCCCCCCCCCCCCCCCCCCCCCCCCCCCCTCCTCATTTTATAAAGACTCCCCTGTGTGAACCCCATGCGAGGCCACACCCTGGATGCAGACTCAGTATCGCTGGCCGAGGTGCACGTACACATGCTCACACACACACACACAAGATATACACACAGTAGTGTAGACAAGGCGACTGACAGATTACCTTTAAATACACAAACACAAACACCCTGCTCCGGTGCTCCGTGTGTCGTATTTGTGGAGGAGCATTGTCGGTATTTGTGTTTCTTTTCAGCGCATGAGTGTGAGGGGAGTCAAAGGCACAGCAGTCTCCAGATTTCTGTCCTGTTGAGTCATCGCCGATGAAATGTAGGGTGGCGTCATGTCGCTGAGCTGTTTATTAGCTCCGAGGAGACGGGGGGGAATGTAATCAAACTGTCCCGATTGAGTCACGTGACGGCCATTCATCCTCCCACATTAGAGCCCACGATGAAGAAACATTAGTGTTTGGCTTCATCGGATGTGTTGAAATCGTTCCGAGAAGAGAAGAGGAGACTTACATACATATATATTTACAGTATGTATTCATGTTGATGTTGTGAAACATGACAACAATTCTCAAGTGTCAGGCAGATTTTTGTTGTTTATGTGGACGTAAATGAACGTGGTGAAATGTGTGCGACGCCGGGTTCTGTCCTGACGAGGGCCACCGACTGCACTGGGGACCGGTTAGGAGCAGATCATGTCCAGCTGTCTCTGAGGACAAATGGTCCATCAGGCAACTGCTTACTCCCTCCACCCTCTCCTCTCCTCTCCTCTCCTTGTCCCCTCCCCCCCCTCAGTGTGTTTACTTGACTTTACGTGCTAAAAACCATTTTGAGTGCTTTTATCGATTTGGTCGCAGGATTAGAAGAGTTGTGTTTGGTGACAGCTTCCTGGAAACAGGTCGGAGGAGGTTGACGTGTTTATGGGTTTCACATGGAGAGGATTGGACATGAGTTTGTTTTTGTATTTCTTCAACTTGTTCAAACTTTGACCCCACTATAACTATAAGTAGAAGTTAATATTTGGCAAATTCTGATACAAGAAAAAATTCTGAGAATTGAATTTACAGAATAATGGGACACAATCACACATCAAATTAAAAATGATTACTGTTAGATCTATGTTATATTTTTGGTCTTTTTTCTATCTAGTTTTTTCAACAAAGACAAACATAATTAGGGTTTCTTTTCCAGTCTATATACAGTAAATGCTAGAGTATTTAATACTCTTATCAACATGGGAGTGGACAAATATGCTGCTTTATGCAAATATATGTATATATTTATTATTGGAAATCAATTAACAACACAAAACAATGACAGATATTGTCCAGAAACCCTCACAGGTACTGCATTTAGCATAAAACAATATGCTCAAATCATAACATGGCCAACAGGCAACAACAGCTGTCAGTGTGTCAGTGTGCTGACTTGACTATGACTTGCCCCAAACTGCATGTGATCATCATAAAGTGGGCATGTCTGTAAAGGGGAGACTCGTGGGTACTCATAGAACCCATTTACATTCACTGATCTGGAGGTCAGAGGTCAAGGGACCCCTTTATAAAATGGTCATACCAGTTGTTCCTCGCCAAAATCTAGCGCAAGTTTGCAGCGTTAATTAACCTCCTTCCCGGCTGGTATGGCATGGTTGTCAATGGATTCTTTAGGTTTTTTAGTTTTTATCTTCAGTATCTTCACTCTCGTTTTAAGACCGTTAAACGACCTCCAAAAGATCGATTGCATTAATGCGTTAAAGAAATTAGTGGCGTTAAAACAAGTTTGCGTTAACGTCTTAGTATCCCGTTAACTTTGACAGCTCTGGTGTTTTTCTATCCAGTTTTTTAACAAATACAAACATGATTAGGGTTTCTGTTCCAGTCTATTTCAAGGCTCATGTTTGGTATTTATGTTACATATTTTCATCATATTTTCAATGTAACTACCAACGAATTCTTGTGGTACTTACAAGTATCTCTCTCCTACACACAGGGGAGCGGAACTCTAAAAGCATTCCCTCGCCCACGCCCGTGTTCCTCCGAGCTGACAGCGGCTTCATCTCCTGGCAGCCTCCTCATAATTCATCTCTTTTGGCTTGTTTATGCTGCACATTTATTTTGTTTGCGGTAACATTTCCCCGGCCCTCACATCTCTCAACGTGAAAAACGCTAATGCGCCTCCAACACGACATCAAAGCATCTCCCGCGTCCAACTGGTCTCGACGATTTATGGCTTTTTTTTTTACCTCACAACATGAAAGACCATCAGTGTTTCCCAAACGTACGTATGGACACACACGGACACACACGGACACATGGGGGTATTCACACATGCACGTATGCACACACACTTTCTCTCTCTCGCAGTCATGTCCAAACAGAATGATCAGTAAATCAAATAAAACACCCACCGTGTTTCAGGGAGAAGGAGTGTGCTCTGAACAACGGAGAGATAAAAAGGGGAAAAAAAGAGAAGTAGAGGAGGAGGGGAGAAGTGGACGCGGGGGGATTGTACGTCCTCGTGAAAGTAGCCCTCAGAAACAAAAGCAGCTTTGAGTGCGCGCCCACTCAGAAGAGAGATTAGCCGGTACACACCCCCCCTCTCCTTCAACACACCACCATCACCACCACCACCACCACCCTGCAGAAAAGAGCTTTGGCTGCAGTTTAGCGGCACGTGGCGCAGCCCTTGATACTTATCATGTGCGTCAGGTGCTCTCGCTCGGTTTCCTGTTCTTTAAAACATAACCACCATTTCCCTCTTTCACTCCCTCCTCCTTCTCCCTCTCTCAGTCCCAGAACCAATGCATCCACACTGCTGCCATCCAGCCTCACCCTTCATTTCTTCTTACTCTCTCCTCTCCTCCTCTCCCTCTCTCTCTCTCTGTCCATCTCTTTCTCCTGCTTTTACAAATACAAAGAACATATTGTATCTGCCAGCGTTAAAGTGAATCCATTCTCCTTGGCAGCGGCGCGGCCCGTGGTGAATCTGAGCCGGGGCTAGCTCTGTTTTCCAGCTGGCACCGAGGCCGCTGGTGGAGCGGCTCGGTTTTTGCTCGTCGGGTTGGTGAATTTGAGTCCAGCTGACACGTTGGTTTAGGATTCATTCACGCAGCCCTGTCGTTCTCGCTCTCCCTCTTTCTCGTTCTCGCTCGACTTGCAAAAGCGTGACCCCTGCTCACCTCGTATGAATGCACACTTTGAGGATGCACAAACAAAGTGTTACTACACACTGTCATATCACACAAGGTGCACTCAAGAAAAGGAAGGATATTAATAAATTCTCCAGGGGAAGTTTTACAAACAGGTCACATGAATGGACCAGACTGACATTTTCACACATTCATTGCATTAGCTGGTGGTTTTTGAGCTGCTCTTATGGAAACCAGACTGTTGAGCCCTTTAGAAACCAGAGAGGAAGAACATTTTAAGGTCATGGTAGAGCTCCTATTTAGTTGTCTTGGAAAAGTCGTGGAATTTTATATCAGGGCCGCAGCAGGAAGCCTGAACTCGAACGCACAAATCCACACAGACACAAAAATATACAAACTAATAATTCCCTAAATGACACCCCCTTCACATTCATGCAGTCTCACATTCAAACACATTACCCACGCTCTTTCATGAAAGCTGCACCCAGTGACACAAACACATCAATAATGAGATGCTATCACATTTCATAATCATGGTTCACAACGTCCTCCTCTCTTCTCCTCTCCTCTCTCTCCTCTCCTCTCCTCTCCTCTCAAGAGCCCAGGAGATGACTCAGCACACTCACAAGGCCGCAAAAACAAACTGTTAATAAAGGCCACCAGAGCCTTTTGAAGTTTTTCTGACTGTCCTCCTCTCCTTTCTCTCCTCCTCTCCTTTCTCTCCTCCATCTTTCATCCTTCTATCCTTCCATCCACCTCCTCCGCCTCTCTTAACCGCTGGCACATGCTTGTCATAAAACCTATCACACACCTCTCCTCTCCTTCTCTTTCAAGTTGTTTATCTGTGTGGTTTCTTTTTTTAAACATTTGATTTTACAATGTTCCTTTGAACATTTCAGAGCATTTCTTCGGTCAAGCTTGTTTTTAAGGCCGTGAGAAGAGGGACGGAGCAAGACGTGGGGTCAGTTTGCGCGTCGTGCATTCATTATATACACGGCCCAGTGTGCATCTGTATCCCCACCTCTTCTGAAGATGATAACAAAGGCTGTGCTTTATAGCACGATATGACAGCGGCGGTCTGTTGGTTAATATTTCTGTAAGTAAATGATAAGAGAAAAGGCCCCAGAATCACAGATGTTGGTCATTACCACGATCTTTTGTTTGAAAGCTCCATGAAAAACCTCTGAAATTAGAAATTGGGAACCTTTAGCAGCTCTGAGTTAAGTTGTGAGTAATCGTAAATGACATGCTGGCAAATTTTTTGTAGGAGAATAAGAAAGTGAAGCTTCCTAAATCTAGCAAACTCAGTTACTGATACAAGACCCTGATTTGTAAAATACACAGCGAGCATCAACTGAGCTCAGCGGCTAAGTGGTGATGACACGACTCGCTGACGAGACTCTTAAAATCATAAACAAGCTTCACTGAATGATGCAACTGCATCGGGTCGAAATCTAAGAGGAATTAAATACTGTTTCCAGATTAGCTGCCACGTTTTCTCAATTTAAAAGCAAAAGCGAGTGGAGTGGAGGATTCATCCTATCAGCCGTGGTAATACTCGGTATGGATGTGTCAGTGAAGGAGACGGAGCCGGGCGATTAATCAGATTTTATTTTCAAATACGATTTTGGCTTCCAACAATCATGAACAAGATGGAACAATTATTGTGCCTCATTCTGTTTCACATCGATGGTCTCGTTTTGTCTTGTGTTATATATTCAGTGTGCACCGCTTTTCCTTTACAGCGGTGCACTTTCACCCGTTTTCTGAGTTACTGACTGGAATATGTTGGATATAGTTTACCAAAATGTTGAATATACGTCTGGGAGTTTTCAGTAGGTTGTGGCAGTGCAGTACAACACATTTGATTTTTTTTTTTGGGTCTAATTTATTTTTATATATTATTTTATGTATTGAATATTTATGTTTAATAGTTTTCAGTAGGTTGTGGCAGTTATACTACGACATATTGGATTTGGTCTAATTTATTTTTAGATATTACTTTACACATTGAGGTAGTTTTGTTGTGGAAGTGCACAAACATTACAACATATTTGATCTTATTTATTTTTATCTAATTTATTTATATTTATTATTTTTATGTTAATTATTTATATATACACATTTAAATAAATAATATAAAAATAATTAACTTAAAAATTAATAAAAAATAAATGAAAAAATTATATAAATAAAAAAATAATTAATTAATTTGATTTATCTTTTTTTTAAACTTTTTTTAATTTGTTTTTCAGTTGAATTATATTTAAAATTCAAGAAAATCTACTGACTTATGTAACTTTAATAAATGCTAAATAATTGTGATCTCAATATTGACTAAAAATAATTGTGATTATGATGTTTGCCATAATCGAGCAGCGCTAGAAAGAGAGACCTGAGGTAAAGTGTTCACAAACTAAAAGCATTTCAGCTTAATGTCTCAAACGTCCCACAGAGTAAAGTGAAGGTGGAGTTCTATGACCTGCATTTAACCGTCACATCTCAGAGTGTTTTAAAAAAACCTTGATTTATTCTTTTGACAACTCCCGGAGACAAAAGCCGCCAGTGTCCTATTTTTTTCCTGCTTTCAAATTTCAAATTTATTTTCCTTTTGTTCTGGCGTGTTTTTAATTTCCCTCTCTTCCTTTTACTCTCTCTTTCTGGCCTCTCCCCTTCCTCCCCTCCCTCCCTCCTCCCATCCTCCCTGATCTCCATTCTCCATTCATGCAGCCCTGTCACGGCGATGATAATGATGACCTCTGTGTAATACTAGCTTGTTATTGGCCCACCAGCGAGGCCAGTGTGTACACCCTCTGTTGCTTTTTCTGCATTGACCATTGTGTTGCGAGCAAAACGCTGGATCGCGTGTGTGTGTGTGTGTGTGTGTGTGTGTGTGTGTGTAGAGGTGAAACACAAAGAGCAGGCAGCCAGTCTGGGTGAGCTACACAGGAGATCTATACAGAGAACTTCACCTGAACTGACCTGTTGCTGTTGGAACATTACTGGGAACGACCACGCTCTCTTTGTCTTACCGGATATTTACACATAAATGCTATATTTGTGTGAGAATTATTTAAACATAACACCACATTTAGATTTTGATTAATTTTACTATCTACTGATACAACAATAATCCCTCTCAATCATCACTTATGACCCACTAGAGGTGTGTGGTAGTGTCTGTATCTGCAGAGACCAGACCTCTCTGCCTGGATGTTCTCTTTTTGTATTGTTTGACTGTGTTTGGTACGTTTCTGGGCGTCTGCAAACAGCATTTGGGTGTAACCCCCAGCCAATAACAGCACGCAGGGTGTGTAGCCCATTCAGATCGTCAAATATCATGTCACGCCCCTCGGCTTCTGATACCGACTCACAAGTCCCCCTTTCACTCTGTCAGATACGTAGCGGCCGTATTTGACGGTTGAGAAACGGGTTGTGTTATATGTGTGTGTGCTCTAGTGATCCCACTGCTCATCTGCTGTGTGCTGGCCATGATCGGTGTGTGTCAGCAGTTTGACCGAGAGCAGCGTTGAGTCACAGCGGTCAGGATGAAGCTCGCAGGATGAAATCCGGCAACTTGGCACATTCCCGCAGGGTTGTGTGGAGTTAGTTGTGTGTTTATTTGTGTTTTAACCGCCATGAAACATTCAGAAAATAACGTTTTGTTTCTCTGACTCACTGCTTTATTCTCACAAACGCCGCTCCCTCTCTTCATTCACTCTATAGCTCGCTCCACCATTGCTGCCATATCTCTCCCCCGCCTGCTCGTTACCTTTAACCTGCAGGCTGTTTGAGACAGCAGCTGACAAACAGGAAATGAGAGCATCCAACGTCCGAGTTTGAATGGATAGCTATTACTTATTTAGAGCAGTATTAATAGATGTTTTGGTCACTTGGGGGCAGCAGAACAAGCTTTAAACATAACATTGACATATTATCACCTTAAAAAGTTTACATGGCGAATGTGCAACTTCGTTTGGATTCTTGTTTCTGGCAACCTGTTGAAGTCCGATGTTCTCTCTCCTTTTAGCTGTGGGTCGGCCCCAGTTTGGTGACGGGCGAGTGGTGTAAGATGGGTTAATCAGAGCTTTTTCGCTGAAAACAGATGCCTGCCGTGGCTGGAAACGGGTTAATAAACGTCTTCCTTTACAGGTACCTTGTTGATTTTTTTTTTTTTGACCTCTAGTGGAGGTTGGAGCAAGGTTTTTAAAAGCAGGTATCCGTTTCAATGCAACCACATGCATTCAACGACATTCCTGCCAATAGTTTTATACGGGAAATGTAATAATGTGCCAAAAGGCATAGAAGAAGAAAAGAAGAAGAAGAAGAAGAAGAAGACAGCTGGCCACTAAATGTGAATGTAAACAATGCAGGTTCCTAAATATCCCCAAAACTGGCTTTGAAAATGTTTTATTTGGAAGGAAATGCAGTCAACAGGTTAGCTAGGTCTCAAGGATAGACACAAAATATTTTGGTAAGATACAAATTTGTTAGTTTACAAGAAAAGTCCCCGGGGTACAACCGTGAAGTACTGGTGTATTTAGACTGTTGTTTTCACTGTTGCATAAGATGTTTTGTCTGGTCTTGAGTAAATGTGGAAAGCTTTTCTTCCCTGGACTTGTGAGTTTAGAAGACTGCACATCAGACATCACAATTAAGATAGTTTAAAACAGAGGTCAGCGACCTCTGGCTCCGCAGCCACATGAGGCTCTTCAGCTCCTTTCCAGTGGCTCCATGTGGAGTTTTAAAAATGGAAATGAATAACTGTTTTTTGTTTACATTTTCATTTTGTATTGATCATTGTTGTAGGTCTATGGTACGACGGTACGACGGAGTGTTAGGGCCACATTGAGGAAACAAAATAAATCAGAGATTTTGAGAATAAAGTCATAATATCACAAGAACAAAGTCAGAAGTTTAAGAGAAAAAAGTCATAATATTATAAAGTAGTAACTTTACGTGTTATTTTCTTTTATTCTCGTAAAGTTATGACTTTATTCTCGTAATATTATGACTTTATCCTGGAAATCTTCGTGGCCTCTCAATGTGTCCTTAATACTCCGTAGTACATTGTCTCTTTGGCCATCTCTGCATTAGACTTATATACTATATACTTAGACTATAAACTTTGTTACCTTCATCACAATGATCAAATGTTTTGCGGCTCCAGACAGATTTTTATTTATTTATTTTTTTTTTTGCCTAATATGTCTCTTTTGATAGTAAAGGTTGCTGACCCCTGGTTTAAAACAAAGGAAATGGACTTCAATAAATAACAGCATTTTAAACCCTTTACTTTATCATCCAAAGGCCCCAGTGGGATATGAAAGAAGTCTTTTCCAATTGGAGTGAACATTGTGTGAGTCATGCTAGGGCCATGTAAGTAGACGCAGCCATAACAAAGGAAGAATGACGCTGTTAAATCGTCTGGTGTTACACAGGTTGAAGCAGCAGCGGGCCTTTTGAGGTCACTACGGTGGGAAAACACATTACACATTCACTGCAGCATGCGAGGACGCTGACCTGCGCTGATTGTTTTCCTCTCGTCTTATCGCTCTCTCTGTCCCCGGCTATGTCTCCCATTGTCTCGTGCGATTGAGAGCATTTCAATGACGGGAATCTTGATTTGTTGAATAGCGAGGCCTGGTCGTATACACAGATGCCAAGACATTCCTGGAGCTGGTAGTCTTTCCTTTTGGCAGGCCTGCACCTCTGTCTCCTCTACTCTCCTCTCCTTGTATTTTCCCTCCTTTTCATCCCTTAGTCCTCCTCAAGGGGACTGTCAAAGAGAAGAGGAGATAGACGTGTCAAAGTGAGTCACTGTGTTTTTGTTTGCCTACGTGCTCGGCGTCCGTGTATCGACTGTTCAAAGGAAGGCAATCCGCACTATTCATTGTGCATACCGGTCTTGTTTTCCACCACTTCACAACACCTAATTACCATTCAGTACATGTCAAGGGTACCACATAACTCCCACAGTTTATCTCATCCAGTATCTCTTATCCATCCTGCATGTCATGTCAGTAATTATGCGATGGCAGAATTAATTGCACGAACCAGAGAATGCAGCGATAGCAGCCCCAAGCTTTCCTCCATGAGGCTTTAGAAGTCTCCAACAGATGGCAGTATGAATCGCTCTATCGGCGGCACAGGCCAGCTCGGGATAAACTCTGTGTGAATTAATGACATTCATAGTAAAGAAGACGCCTCTTCTCTTCTCTTCTCTTCTCTCCTCTTCTCTTCTCTTCTCTTCTCTTCTCCTCTCTCCTCTCCTCTTCTCTTCTCTTCTCTTCTCTTCTCCTCTCTCCTCTCCTCTTCTCTTCTCTTCTCTTCTCTTCCGACATTGTGACATGTTATTGACCTCTTGAACTCTGATATTCCTCTTAAATTTCTACTTAAGTCTTAAGAGAAAAAGTATATTTTCTAGTTGTATGACGGTGTGTATTCAGTATATGTTCTGTATCTACTTGCTGAAACAATATTCAATATCACAGCTATATGTTGTAGCTATAAGTAAAATATTCAAACTAGGGCTGTCAATCAAATTAAAATGTTTGATCATGATTAATCGCATGATTGTCCATAGTTAATCAAATTAATCTGACACTTTTTATCTGCTCAAAATGTACCTTAAAGGGAGATTTGTCAAGTATTTAATACTCTTATCAACATGGGAGTGGACGAATATGCTGCTTTATGCAAATGTATGTATATATTTATTATTGTAAATCAATTAACAACAAAACAATGACAGATATTGTCCAGAAACCCTCACAGGTACTGCATTTAGCATAAAACAATATGCTCCAATCATAACATGGCAAACTGCAGCCCAACAGGCAACAACAGCTGTCAGTGTGTCAGTGTGCTGACTTGACTATGACTTGCCCCAAACTGCATGTGGTTATCATAAGGTGGGCATGTCTGTAAAGGGGAGACTCGTGGGTACCCATAGAACCCATTTACATTCACTGATCTGGAGGTCAGAGGTCAAGGGACCCCTTTAGAAATGGCCATGACAGTTTTTCCTCACCAAAATTTTGCGCAAGTTTGGGGCGTTATTTAGCCTCCTTCACGACAAGTTAGTATAACATGGTTAGTACCGATGGATTCTTTAGGTTTTACAGTTTCATATGATACCAGTATCTTCACTCTAGCTTTAAAACTGAGCCACTATAACCTCTGAAAGTTGGATTGCATTGAAGAAATTTGTGGCGTTAAAATGAATTAGCATTGATGCATTATTATCACGTTAACTTTGACAGCTCTAATTCAAACCCAAGGCAGTGAGACACTGTATACCAGTTGTCTTGTGCATCCTTTTTTAAATATTTCACAAAATTCAGACATATAGGATACATCTCTGGAGACGTCTGCATCTTCAGTAGACTTAGAAGTAAAGTTGTGTGCGTGTGCTGCACAGCATTTGCAGTGAGTCTGCAGGAAGGTTTAGAAAGCAAACTGTCTAATCTGTGATGTAATGTATATCTGACGTGTGCTGTTACTTTTATTTCCCTTTGTGCTGGAGCTTTAGTGTCTACAAAAAAAATGTCCCTGCAGGGATAACAGAGCTGATCTTATCTGCTTTATTTCCTCTTATTCCCGAGGTGCTCTTAAATGCTGAGGATGGGTTCAATGCAGAGGTCACATTTCATGCATGTACCTGTATTCATAGGACGATTCTTATCATGAAACGTAACTAACCAAATTGGAGAAGTCAGGTTCTATTCTGAGCACCATGAGTTCATTAGGTTAGCTGTTGACATGACACATTTTAGTTGTTTACTTTGCAGGACAAACTATCTGTTAGACTTGTGACAGTTTTAGCCGGCGGTGGTGTCACTAAGTTGTTTACTCATCATTACACTCCAGCACTCTGACCTCAATTCTAATGTCCTGACAAGGATGTTGTCCTTCAGTTCGCTCCTTGATTATTTGTTATTTGCTAGGTGACAAACAAGTCTGTACACACTGTATTTATGTGCGTGTTTGTCTTCTTGTATACTTCAGCGTTTGTTGTAGTGAAGCAGATAACAGACAAGCAGCCCCAGGGGAGGGCAGGAAGGTGGTCAGGAAGGAAGTTCCTGTGTGAACAGCAGCTGTGTGTCCTCCCCACCGGCGTCTCGGTACTTCGTGTCTCCGCCAGTCGCTGCGATGACTGGAAGTACATGAAGTACAGTTCAAAGATCAAATAGATAATGTACTTGTGTTGCTTGTTGAAGCTGTCTTGGTGAATTCAATTTGTTTCAATATTCCCTTTTGTTCCCACATCTCACCTATTTTGTATTTCAATTTTTTAGATAATAATACCACTTATTCTTAGATATCAGCCTCCCAAATGTGAGGATTTTTCCACTTTACTCTCTTTTATAACATTATTAATAAATATATTTGGGTTTTTGATCGTTGTTTGGACAAAACAAGTGATTTGAAATTGTTGCTTACATCTCTGGGAAATTGTGAAGGGCATTTTTCACAATGTATAGATTAAACAATAAATCGATTACTTAAAGAATTGATTATTCACAAATTAATAAAATCATCAGCTGCAGCCCTTTGTGTCATGCATTTTTCGAGGGTGAGTCGCGTGTTTATTTACATTCAGTATTGGTGTGATATACATCTTCTATATTCCTTTTGTCCGATGATAAAGATAATATACAGATCTGGGTTGGAGCATAGTTCACATTTTATTCAGTTATTTCAGAAATTGGAGGAAAAAAAAGAGAAAACAAAGGGATCTCCATTATTTTAAATACATTTAAACACATTTAGAAATACTGCGAACATCTTGAATTGACTAAAGTGAAAAACTGAACTTAACATAAAGCGACTATATTAAAAAGACACTTGGTGTCCGGTGTTTGTGACAGCGTCAGCCCTGCCTGTGACTGTCCCATCATGTGTTGCCTGTGGTCAGAGGGAGGGTCGGGGGACAGCTGGAGCATCACCTGTCACTGGATCACATGTGTTTATATGACACAGCAGCGGTGACACCCAACGCCAGCATTTACACTCTACACAGGCTGAACAAGATAACAAAAAACAACCTTCTCAATACCTCGTATAAATTATAACTAACTACACAATTAAACCATATTCAATCAAATGCAAAATAGCAGCATTTATCAGCTGTAATGGCTAATCGTCATTTTATATGTCATTTCCAGCTTATAGAGCTGACCGATAGCTGCAAGAATGCGTCGTAAGCGGCAAAGTTATGTAATGTGGCAAAAGGAAAAGCCTCACAAATCATGACAACATACATTACAGTATGTCAAACACAGTAATAAAGTGTGTTAACAAAGAGGAACAGTCGGTACAAGTAGACCGTCACCAACGCCGACTGACTGTAGGACTCATAAAAGGACAATTGCATAACAGACAGTACGAGCTGCGGCCTTAAAACAACCCGTGACCACTAACTAAAAACTCAAATGTTCTTTCTCTCTTACTTCACCCTCTCGTTTGTAATCGCACCATCTCGTTCACCTTCTTGGAAGCACATATTCTTTCAACACACAAGCTCACAACCACCACTGACACATCCATGCACTTGCACAATCTCTCACCCACATCCATAAGCACACATATACACACAATCAGTGGTGATAAATAAGTGCTGTGTGTTTGCAACACGCCTGTCTAATAATGTTTTCCTTGTCTCTCTGCGGTTCCCCCCCCCGGGCCGCTCCTTTCAGAAAACGCAGCAGGAGGAATTCCTGATCCATTTTAAGCTCCAACGAGAATGTTGATAAGTCTGTAGATTACTGCCCAACATGTTTATGATAGCCTATTATTCTCTAAGCTTTATCCGGGCCCAGCGCGTGCTTCGTCTACTTAGCACAACTATTTAGGTCATGGTACAATCTCAGAGGAAAAGCACTGTGGACGGTGAAATATCAGGAAACCGCAGCAATAAGTGTCAAAATGAAACAATTCTTGCTGTCATTCTGTGCATGTCTGACCAAATCGTTATGTTATGGGCAGAGTTTACATGAAAGGCGAGTCGCTCAAGTAGCCAGTGGACTCGCACGTGACCTTAACTTCACGATTTGTGTTATCTTTAACCGTAGATGCACACAAGTCTAAAAAACATACCTTTTGTATAGAGCTGTCAAAGTTAACACATTAAGTTCTTTAACGCATTAACACAACTTGCGATTTTTAGGTTGTAGCGGGCTCAGTTTTAAAGCTAGATTGAAGATACTGGTATCATATGAAACTAGACAACCTAATGAATCCATTAGTACCAACCATGTCATACTAGCTTGTCGGGAAGAAGGTTAAATATCACTCCAAACTAAATTTTGGAGAAAAAAACTGTCATGGTCATTTTCAAAGGGGTCCCTTGACCTCTGACCTCCAGATCAGTGAATGAAAATGGGTTCTCTGGGTACCCACGAGTCTCCCCTTTACAGACATGCCCACTTTGTGATAATCACATGCAGTTTGGGGCAAGTCATAGTCAAGTCAGCACACTGACACACTGACAGCTGTTGTTGCCTGTTGGGCTGCAGTTTGCCATGTTATGATTTGAGTATATTTGGACAATATCTGTCATTGTTTTGTTATTAATTGATTTCCAATAATAAATATTTACATACATTTGCATAAAGCAGCATATTTTCCCACTCCCATGTTGATAAGAGTATTAAATACTTGACAAATCTCCCTTTTAAGGTTCATTTTGAACAGATAGAAAATGTCAGATTAATTTGATTAACTATGAACAATCATGCGATTAATCGCGATTAAATATTTTAATCGAGTCACAGCCCTAATTGAAACAACAAATAAAGAAGCTAAACTAATTTATTTGTCTGGAATATTATGAGACATTTTGATAATGCTCAGTTATTTATAAATTGTGACCATTGGCGTGCTGTCCTGAGATTTCATTCTTTTCTGTGACACTCTCTGATACTTCAGATTTACGCTGGCTATTATGGCTCATATTTCAACAACAATAATAGCTGCTAAATGTCCAGCTGTGCTATAAAAGTGTCCGAGCCATCAGGCACACGCACTAAAAAGACGGGGAGAAAGAAAGGCCGTACCTTTAAAGCCTATGAAAATGCCATTGATGTTAACTGTCTGACTGTGCCCTGCCAGAAATACCGCAGTCGGGCCGGAGTTGTTCGCTATCAGCGTCTAGCAGAGACGGGAGTCTGAATCTGTCTGTTCTGCCTGGTGCGTGAGATGTTATGGCTCTTTGATGTGCTTCGCTGTTTGGGCTTTGATTTACGAAGCGCCGTCTTTATCATTTTTCTTTGGTTTTCTTGAAACCACTGGAGCCATCGGAGGATATTGGTTTGTACTTCAGGAGGGGAAAATAAATAAGTGCAGAGGTGAAACCACGGCCGAGGATGTGAAAATGTAGAAAATGTCTTTGAAGTTACAAAAGTGTTTGCAATAGGTCGCCTGGCTGTGAGTGTGTGTACATGCGTGTGTCTCTTTGTGTATGTGCGCCGGTGTCCTCATTATTTGAATGTCACCAGACAGTCTGTTATCTGTTAACCTTCATCACTCAGGTGGAGCCTTTCATCTGTATTAACATCGTGGTTAGGCTGGCTGCGCCCTGTCACACATGTCTCTGTTGGGTGACACACCTGTGTTTACAGTTGGGAAGCATGTAAACAACAGCAGCCTGGATGAGTGTGTGTGTGTGTGAGTGTGTGTGTGTGTGTGAGTGTGCGTCCGCCCACTCCTGGATCATATGGCTCAACAGCTTTTATAATGAGTGGCTTTAGCAGGTAGACGGCGACTGGCAGACTACCGTGTCATTATACCCTGTACTGCTCTGTCATCGGGATCGTGACTATATTAAAGAGGCGGATGGATGCGAAACAAAAGCACACAAACAGCCCGCTGTTTGTTTCATAACGCCGGTCTGCACTGTACTTATGTTCAACGGTGTTTATCCCGAAGGCATTCAGCTGACTTAACCTGTTTTTTTTTTACTTTTGTCATGTGTTAAATCCAGGTCCACCAGATGGACCTGAAAATGGACTCGGTCCTGCGGGTCCTGATGGAGCAGTTTCCGCCCAAGCCGGAGCTGACGTCCAAGCCGTCCATCCGCAGGGTGACCATCCAGAAACGCATGAGTGCCAGCCAAGACGAGGGGCTCTGATGTCGCGGCGAAGGGTCGTGCTGGGATGGTGTCGTCACCAAAGGAGGATTAAAGGGACTAGGAGTTCACATCAACAGCACCCTCACATGAGGGGGGGCCAGCCTGCAAATCATAAGAGGACTCAGTCTTCCACAACACCCTCCCTCTCTTCCATATCCCAAATTCTCTCAATGACTTTTGAGAAGAGAACAACTTTGAATTGTCCACTTGATGCTGCTCTGGGACGCGAGAGTGGGACTCCAGGTGTAGAAAGAAGGCTAACCAACCTCTTCCTTCTGATGATTGTTGGGTCTTTTTTTGGTCTCTAAATGTAGCTTCCTCTTCTACACCAGCATAATCAGTCTTCCCCTTCAGTCATCGACACGCTACATGAATTTATTTCCCTACATTAGCCTCGTAATCTCACTACTGAGATAATGTTAATCTACGTGCGGCCTGTCACTGAGCTGCATTCGTCTACTCCAAATATTATTCCAAAGCTAACTAACCCAGTAATGAAGTCGTAATGCAATCAAAGCACTCGAGTTCCCCAAAGACACAGAGGGAAAAACTGCGAGTCCGGCCGTGGCAGAGGCATTCCTCGAATCCTTCTGATTATCTTGGCACCGTCCACACCCAGTACACAACTGGGTTATTTCCACAGCCACATATCCATCCAGCCTGACTGTACTCAGGCTGCGGCGGGTGTTTGTTAGTAGTGATCGAATAACACGAGGAGGGAAGGGCACATTATCTGTTGACTTTGCCCTGCGTTAGGGACCGGAAGGAAAGAAATGGAAGTAAAGAAATGTGTCTGGGGTGGGTTGGCTAACACGGTGCTGATTACAGCTACGGTGAAGCTAATGAAAATAGCCAAACTGCCGTGACAGGGCCTGGTGCCGCGTTACAGGAATAAGTTAAAGCACGGCCTCTCAGTTTGCCCCCACTGACTGATTTCATGCGTATATCGATCTCAAACACTTTTCGCAGCAGCACCTCTCACTCCACCCCGCTTAATATCCTCTATTACCCTCGTCGGGGGGGCTCGCGCCGCTGTGTGCAATTTGAAATAAATTTGCCCCATTAAAGCTCTGATTATTTTTTCTCCGCAGAGCTAATTAAGTGCTGAATTCCTGGTAAGGGGAGATTACTCACTGTGAGCGACTAATGAAAAGAAACACTGGAAAATGTGCAGAATTTAAACAGTGAGCTCTGAGGAGCGGGCGCACTAATTCTGTGTGAAAGGTTTCGGAAATATCAGGAGAGCACGCGTTTGGAATAAAGAAAAGACAATGCTCTCTCTTACTGTATTTATCTGAGAGGACGCCGAGGCATGTAGGAAGTAGAAAATAGAAAATAACTCAACTATGTAGCTACTGTATGAAAAGGCCTCCTATAATTATAGTTCCCAAAGAGACGGATGCACACACAGAAGAGGGGTGAACAAGGGAAGGGGAAAGAGGAGAGGCCTTCTCTCTGCACTACTATATATTTTCATATTTTTGCAGTGTTTAAAAATATATATTATTTATCTTACATTAAATAAAGTGGTTGTATTTAAAGGAATTTTGTGGCAGATGGTGATACATATCCGCCGTTGTGTTCTCCTGTACAGTTTTTATAAGAGTTGTAAATAGAAGCATTGCCTTATTGTACTGTATTTATTACCATGATCAACCTGGAACATGTCTGTCTGAGTGAGGCTCCTGTTGTACTGATGCATGGAAATGATATTCACGCACACCCTCTGCACCGTAGCTCTGCTGTAAATAATAAAAATCCATTTCATTATGCTCTGGCCTGCTCTCTTGGCTCGGGAGGAATTTGATTAGCAGCTCATCTATTCCATAATTTGCTTTCGTTGGAGGGTGAAACCTATCTTATAGTTTTTCAGGGCCTCGTTTGTTCAAATGTGGAGCCGAGCTGGGTCAAGGTAAGCCGTGGGCCGGAGTTTCCATCCAAATAAAATCTCCTCAACTCACTAAATTCCTTTCACACTGCAATCACCACGAAGGGGGGAAAGAGAAAGAAAAAATAACACATTCACCGCGCCTACTTTGAACTTCAATATTCCATAACCCATCGAGCGAGGCATGCAGAGGAAAAAGAGAATACGGCTCATATTACCACTCAATTATATTTGCCTTCAAAGGCCAAAAAATACTGGGGATGTCCCAAGATCAGCACGGTCCGGCGGTGAGAGAGAGAGAGAGAGAGAGGGGGAGGGGAGGAAGGAGGGAGGGTCGTCCCCGGAGGAGAGAGGAGGAGGACAGTGGGAGCAGAAGTGAGCAGAGAGGAGAGTAAAGCCATTTTCAATTAGCCAGAGAGACTACATGGGCCGGAGGGCCGCGGTGCTCTGCTGCCTTTTGTCCTCCTCTGGTTTCTATCACTGCTGGGGGATTTTGGCAGAAAGAGAGGGAAGAAAGAGAGAAAGAGAGACCCCATGGCTACCTCCGTCTGCAGAGGCCGCTCTGTGTCACCCCGTGCTCCTCTTTCATCTCAAGACTAGACAGACAGAAGAGAGAGAGAGAGAGAGAGAGAGAGACTCCCCACTTCAAACGATAGTTTGATCTCAGAAGTACACAGGAGCAGCACCTAAAAGAGGATCTGAGGAAGCAGTTAAAAGGAGAATATAAGGGACACACTGTCACACATGCTGGACAGTGAAATCTGGCAATCCCAGAGTCTGTGCGGAGGAGGAACTCACGCAAGGTCATGAAAGGCTCTCAGCTTTGTCCATCGTCCATGTCGTCTTTGATCCTGCCACCTGAGCCACGCTCGGGATAGAACAAACCTTCATTATGCTGCTGGAAATAGACGCAAAACAGACTTATATTATGGTACTTAGAAGTCTCACACATAATATGATGAAAATAGTTTACAAAATGCAAAAATACATTAAAAAAAAAACTGTATAGTATTGGTTGTATTTCAATAAGATACAAAGCAGCATGTGCATTACTATGGAATCCTGTTTCTGTCAAATATAAATCTTCACTCATGTTATCGCCCCAGTTCAGTTCCCCAACTCCTGAGTCTCTTTACTGTCCTTACCAGTCACTAGTATACTTCAACTGTTTGCTATTTTTGCACTGGGCTCTCCACAAAAATATTTTTCAATGCACACAAAAATATTTACTGTTGTATATAATTGAAAAAAAACATACATATATACATATATGCATATATATATATATATATATATATATATATATATATATGCATATATGTATGTGTATATATATGTATGTATATATGTGTATATATGTATG
>CAKAOI010045818.1:44968-58778 GCA_916701655.1 Sebastiscus albofasciatus | reverse complement strand
ATATGTATATGTGTGTGTGTGTGTGTGTAAACACAACGAGGCTGTAAAGGTGGATGAGTCGGCGTGATGACATTTAGTAGTCTTATTTAGCCACCTGTTAGCCACCACCTTTTTAAAGACACTTAAAGGCTTAAAAATTCACAAGTGGGGTATTTATTGTATTTTATATCGTACAACAAAACGTTAAAATCTCTTCAGCTTGTGTTAACCCCAGACCTTATTTAAGGCAGTTAACTAAAAAAACATTAACTTCCAGACGAGGGAACCGGAAGTGCTGACATGGCAACTCATTTCTGGGTTTTAGGACTCATTCCTGTAGCTCTCTATTGGTGTTTATCAGAACAAATAGAGGCCAACCATAAAGAGATCCTGGTGTCATGGAGTCTTTACTATCTGACCAACACAACCCAGAAGTCCACCAGTCACATTAACACAGGGTCAATGACATGTATGGGATGAGAGAACGGCTCCAGCTCAGCACTAAAGCAATATATAAGATAAGATAAAATTACAATAAATATAACATAAAAAAGTGATGAAATTGAAAGTGAAAGAAATTAAAGTTTCAAATGTTAAAGAAAAAATAACAAACCTTGCTCTATATGGGTGCTGAATATGGTGCTGATTTCTGAGTGTAAAAACCGCAATAAAACAACTAAAATCGTGCATAAATAAATAAATACATACATACATTTAAAAGTAAATATCAAATAAATAAAAAATAAATTAACGACGAATAAATAAATATATACTAAATAAATGCAAAAATAAATTAATTAATTTAAAATTTAACAAAAAATAAATACACAAGTAAATAAAAAGGAAAATTAAACAGAAGATTAAATAAATAAGGGAATTAATACAAAGATAATAAATAAATAAAGCAAATTAAACAAAAATATCAAATTATGTCACATTTTATCAATTAATTAATATGTAAAAAATTTTTTTTGCTATATTTCATGACATTTATTTATCGAGTCATTTATTTATTCTTTCATTTATTTTCATTTCTGGCAGGTTCCGTCCTCCATATAAATCGTGCAGAAATAAATATATGCATACATACATAAATACACACATTTAAAAGTAAATATAATATAAATAAATTAATAAGAAATATATGCAAAAATAAATTAATATATACAAAATTAATAAAAGGGAAAATTAAACAGAAGAGTAAATAAATAAGGGAATTAATACAAAGATAAATAAATAAAGAAGCAAATTAAACAAAAATATCAAATTATGTCACATTTTATCAATTAATTAATGGCTACATTTATTTTTAATATAATTCTTTTTCTATATTTCATGACATATTCATTTATCGAGTCATTTATTCATTTATTTTTGATTTTGGCAGGTTCCATCCTCCATATAAAAACAACTACTTCAGTGGACATGCAGCTAAATCCAGACAAACAATGCTAAATAAGAAATATAACCACATAAGATAACCACGAAGCACACACACAGTTCAGTGGACAGTAAAGCCTCAGAGAGAGAGAAGTGTGTGTTTCACTCACCCTGTTTGAAGAGGAAGCTCATTCTCCTGTCTGTCTTGGTGGAGAAGTGGCCACTAGTTTCATTGTGCTTCTTTGTGTTAATGCTTCTCACTAACTCCAGAAAGCTTCAATTTCACAGCTCAGTCTGTGTGACTTTGTGATTTAATGTGTGTCTCAATCACCTGTGACAGGTTGGCAGGTCCATGAATCCTGTAGTGGTCCAATGTAGGCCTGAGGGAAGACCCCCAAAAGTGCTTTAGTTTTTGAGATACCCCTACCGGAGGTAGAACAAAACACAACAATGATTTTCATATTCTCTTAGGTCTCCCATATATAAAACGGATTCTTGTATGAAAATATTTTTGTAATTTCATAATGCAAGCTCTGATTGATCCCAAAATTGGTGTGATAATGGTGTGAATATATTGATGCATTGAGGAAATACGATACGATACGATACGATACGATACGATACAACTTTATTGTCAGTTTGCACTGAAATTCATTTTGCGTCCATAGGCAGCTCAGTTTGAGAAAAAGTACACATACAATAGACATACTGTTACCATAAACAGACAGACAGACAAGTAAGACCCATCAGACAAATTACAAAATGACCATCCGTCCTCTGGATTTACATGTCTTTAGCAGCACATTAATTATTGTTTAGCAACAAGATAAACTGATGGACAAAAGTGTTCTTTAACCTGATGCGGTTAAATGTAGAGACTCTGAATCGCCTCTTGGAGGGCAGAAGTTGATATTCCCCATTTAAAACATTCGATGGATCAGAAGTCTGAGCAAACTCTTGCTGTGAGCTGCTTGAAAGAAGGCTGTCACAGGTTGGCCAATGATCTTTGCGCAGATTTTAATTTGGCTATAAAGTTTAGTTTTAAGTTTTACAGATATACTACTGAGCCGGGCTGTACTGCGGTGCAACAGGACACTCTCAATCACTGACCTGAAAAGTAGAAAAATAATCTGGCTACTGGCTCCAAATGATCTGAGTCTGCCAAGAAAGTAAATACAGTACTAAAAACACATAAGTAAAATAAGCAGAAATATCAAATTTGAAGATTTATGATGAATGTATTAATTTACTTTTAGGTAGCTTTGGCTGGGATTGTCCAGTCAGCATGAATCCTTGACACAAAGAAGTCCAGAAATATACACCTCAAGTGCAACTACATTTGTTTACATTTTATTTATTACATCTACTCTACCTATTTTACAAGGGAAATAACAGGTAAATTATCAGATTATTGAAGCAATTATTTATATTAGATTTAAATCTATTTCACCCACTTTTACCTTACATATTAAATGTATGCAATAAGGCACATATGATCCCAGCTCAGACTATATATTAGTTAAGGACAGACGGATCTTACTTCTAACAACCCATAAGATGTTATTATTAATGGTTTATAACTGCTCTATAAAGCAGATAAATCACACATAAATCATTAATAAAGCCCTTTTTGAATGTTTACAAAAGTCTTCTTATTGATATTATTATGCATTATACATATATATTTTTTTTTAGTTAACATAATCTAAAGTATTTACAGGGAAGGTTTAGAAGGGTTATTTTCTAAATATTTTCACAGTGTCACAACACTACAATATTGTGATATTTCCAATGAAAAATAATGTGTAACATGATATGTCACTGCAGGAAAATAACAGGTAAATTATCAGATTATTAAAGCAATTATTTAGCATTAGATTTAAATTAAATGTGTGCAATAGGGCACATATGACATATACAAGTGGGTGAAATAGATTTAAATCTAATGCTAAATAACTGATGGGAAGTTGGTTGCCTCTTCTGATTGGTTAATCCCCCTTTTTTAGTAAGAGTGCAATACAGCGTCTGACCACACAGTCAGAGGGGGCGCTGTTTCACTCATTGTAAAACACTCAATGTGCAGCAACAGCACAGAAGAATTAAACTGTTAAAGTGTTGATTTCTTAAGTGGGTTTTTTTTTACAGTCTTTTACTGCCATTAATCAAATTGTCTTTTCATACACTGTTATAACAACTACTATACTGTTTATATGCTGCTGTTAGTGAGCCACTTTATGTATATGGTGCTATATTAAAGGGAATGTTTGTAACTTTTTAAGCGTATAAATGTACAGGGTCGGGACACATGCGCGCTCGCATATGCGCATTCGCGTGTGGCTGGACTCACTATTCCTCTGCCTGCTCGCCTTCACTCAGACAGAGCACGCGTTCTCGCTCAATTCGCTCCACCTCTAGACGTGCATGCTGCTCACTCCACACTGCAGAAGAGTTAGTAGCTCTGAGAATATCTAGTGAATGTTCAGTGGACGTTTGTGCAGAAATAACTGCTGCAGCTCCTCCAGACCAACAGAGGTTTCCCGTGTCTTGTGAAGTGACGGGGCTCCCAGTGAGAAACGTTATCGTCTCCAACCAAAACTCCGGTGTCTCCCCTGTTCCCTCCGGCCGTGGTCGGGAGGCTGAGGCAGGAAAAGCCAACACTAGGATCAGCAGTGATTCATGGAGAGACCTTGGTCTGGTCAGCTAACATTACTGCCAAGCAGCTGAAATATAGAGTGATATTGTGGTTTTAGCTGACGTGTGTCTCCTCACTGTGTTGAGTGATGCTCCTTCATGTCTACGTAGAGCGAGCAACAGGACGCTGACTTTCGTTGACTTAACGGCCACAGGTGTCGCTGTTAGCAAGACATTTCTGATTCTTGCAAACAGTCCCTTTAACGAAAATTTCAAATTTTGATTTCATTTTTTTTACTTTTTTTTTTAACTTTTTTAGTTTTATTTGAATATTTTTAATCCTTTTAGAAACGTGAGTGTATAAAACTGTTTCTTTCTTCATCTTCTGCTGCTCATGAACTTGTTTCTAGTTTCCAAATTTAAATCACAATTAATATATTACTATTCATGTATTAAAAGAAAGTAAATTAATTTAGTTACATTTCAAATGAACGGGTGTTTTCAGTAAAACAAAAAAGCATGAATTTGTACACCACATTTTGTGTTAACTGTGTTTTTACCATCAGCTCTTTATAGATCTTATCAGTTGAATGTCAGTTCTATTACCTCTGACACATTTTATTTTGAAAGAAAAGTAAAGTATTACATTGATTTCTGTGTTCCTAACTCTGACATTACAGGATGAACTTGGTGAAGAAGACTGAAGGGTCCAGTCACATGTTGTCAGGTGAGATCTCACTGCTCACTACATGCAGATTTATACTCATATCAACAGTGGTTGAGGAAGTATTCAGATCAGTAGAAGTACTAATACCACACTGTAAAAGTACTCTGTTAAAGCTGCAGCTCTATCATTACATTATTATTACTGATGCATTCCTGTAAAAGCAGGATTTTACTGTAGTAGTTGGTTGAGCTGGAGCTCATTTTAAACTGTTAACTCTTTGCTTTGTAATACTAGTGGAGTATTACACTGTAGTACTTCTTCTTTGGTGATATTGGTTTTAAATCCCTCTGAAGCTTGAAATGCAGGTTTGGTTCAGGATAAAATTCACCTGTTTCATCAAGAATACGAGCCGAGGAGCCGAGAAGTATTTCACAAATAAAGAGCGTGTTTTAACCGCAAGGCTCTGTTGTAACTGAGAAAACAAAGTGCCGCTCCGCTTACTGGAATGAACCAGAGCCTGATAACCCCTCCCTCCTCTCAGTCCTCTCAAACACAACCAGTTGCACTCTGTCCTCTTATTTCCTCGTTCCCTCCCCTTCAGATCTACAGTTTTAGAGATGGGTGTAACCGACATGGTGGTGCAGTGAGAGCTGACAGGCTGCATTCAGTCACATGTTGTTTAGATCAGAGCTCAAACTAGTTTCACTTCTCAGGAAGTGAGACTCAGACAGTCGTTGCTACTGAGAGGTGAAATGGCGCAGCAAAAAAATCAGCTGGACCAGGAAAGGTTCTCTTGTTCGATCTGTCTGGATCTACTGAAGGATCCGGTGACTACTTCCTGTGGACACAACTACTGCATGAACTGTATTAAAGGCTTCTGGGATGGAGAGGATGAGAAGAAGATCTACAGCTGCCCTCAGTGTAGGCAGACCTTCACACCGAGGCCTGTCCTGATGAAAAACACCATGTTAGCAGATTTAGTGGAGGAACTGAAGAAGACTGGACTCCAAGCTGCTCCTGCTGATCACTGCTATGCTGGACCTGAAGATGTGGCCTGTGATGTCTGCACTGGGAGGAAACTGAAAGCCTTCAAGTCCTGTCTGGTGTGTCTGGCCTCTTACTGTGAGAAACACCTCCAGCCTCATTACGACTCAGCTCCGTTCAAGAAACACAAGCTGGTGGAGCCCTCCAAGAAGCTCCAGGAGAACATCTGCTCTCGTCACGACGAGGTGATGAAGATGTTCTGTCGTACTGATCAGCAGTGTATCTGTTATCTCTGCTCTGTGGATGAACATAAAGGCCACGACACTGTCTCAGCTGCAGCAGAAAGGACCGAGAAGCAGAGAGAGCTGGAGGTGAGTCGACTCAACATCCAGCAGAGGATCCAGGACAGAGAGAAAGATGTGAAGCTGCTCCAACAGGAGGTGGAGGCTGTCAATCGCTCTGCTGATAAAGCAGTGGAGGACAGTGAGAAGATCTTCACCGAGCTGATCCGTCTCATGGAGAAAAGAAGCTGTGATCTGAAGCAGCAGGTCAGATCCCAGCAGAAAAGTGAAGTGAGTCAAGTCAAAGAGCTTCAGGAGAAGCTGGAGCAGGAGATCACTGAGCTGAAGAGGAGAGACTCTGAGCTGAAGCTGCTGTCACACACAGAGGATCACAATCAGTTTTTATATAACTACACCTCACTGTCACCTCTCAGTGAATCTACACACTCATCCAGCATCAATATCCGTCCTCTGAGCTACTTTGAGGACGTGACGGCGGCTGTGTCAGAAGTCAGAGATAAACTACAGGACATTCTGAGAGAGAAATGGACAAACGTCTCATGGACAGTGTCTAATGTGGATGTTTTACTGCCACAACCAGAGCCCAAGACCAGAACTGGATTCTTAAAGTATTCACGAGAAATCACACTGGATCCAAACACAGCACACACAGAGCTGTTATTATCTGAGGGGAACAGAAAAGCAACATTAATGAGAGAACAACAGTCTTATTTTAGTCACCCAGACAGATTCACTGTATGTTGTCAGGTCCTGAGTAGAGAGAGTCTGACTGGACGTTGTTACTGGGAGGTGGAGTGGACAGGGAGAGTAGTTAATGTAGCAGTCGCATACAAGAGTATCAGGAGAGCAGGGGGGACGGTGAATGAATGTGTGTTTGGATTTAATGACAAATCTTGGGCGTTAGATTGTATCCAAAACAGTTATAGATTTTGGTACAACAATGTCCAAACTCCCGTCTCAGGTCCTCTGTCCTCCAGAGTAGGAGTGTACCTGGATCACAGTGCAGGTATTCTGTCCTTCTACAGTGTCTCTGAAACCATGACTCTCCTCCACAGAGTCCAGACCACATTCACTGAGCCTCTCTATGCTGGACTTAAGCTTTATGGTTATGATACCACTGCTGAGTTGTGTAAACTGAAATAGACAGAAGTCATTTAAGGGTTCAATTCTGTGTTTTAACTCTTAAACTGAGGCCTGTACTACGAAGTGAGTTCAACCTACCCGGGGTATCTTCTCGTTATCTGGCTTAACTAACCCTAACAAACGAGATCTCGCTAAACGGTCCTACGAAGCTGGTTATCAACTCGGTAAGTCAACCCAGGGTTTCTCAGTCTGGCTGTGAGCGCGTTCATCTCCTTCCATTCTCATAACCCATATCTCATTCCTCTTTCTTTTAAAAAATAACTTTATTTATACGTTTTTAAATTTTTCAACAAAGTATCACATGTTACAACAAACCACCCAAAAAGTAAACAACATGGAGAAAATAACAACAAATAACTGAACGAATAGATACATTCTAATTAAAACAGTAGTAGTAGTAATAATAATAATAATAATAATAATAATAATAAATAGTAGTAAATAATAATTAAAAATTCAAAATAAATGTAAATGTAGAAAAGATGGTTAATTAAACATAATAATAATCTATTACAAAAGTATACATACAGTATATTCACATGTGCATATAAAGACATATACACATTCATAATAATAATATCATTTTTAATAATAATGATTCTTCTTCTTGTACTTATTATTGATATATTATTTTACAGTGTGACTAAAGTGAAAATCAATTTGTGAAAAAATGGCAAAGTGTTTGAGAGATCAGAGGACAAGATGTCAAGGATTTAGTAACGGCTGCAAATTCTCTTATCATCATCATCAACATCATCATCATCATCATCATCAGCATCAGCAGCAGCAGCAGCATCATCATCATCATCATCATCATCATCAGCAGCAGCAGCAGCATCATCATCATCATCATCAGCAGCAGCAGCAGCATCATCATCATCAGCAGCAGCAGCATCATCATCATCAGTACAGTGCTGATGAAGGAGCGTCTGCAGCGTTCTCTGTGAACACGCTGCCATCTTGTGGCTCTTCACTCTCATCAGGAACAACTGACACCTGACGCTGAAGTCACACATTTTTAAGAATCAAACTTCTTTTTAAATATTTTTTTGTTTATTAATCATATATCATTTATTGTTTTTATGTAAAACGCAGTATTTACTCTGTACATATGTGATTCTTTATACCACACTTTGCTTTAAAACTGAAATGTTTTACTCTAAAAATGTAAATCTGATTTTCTTTCCCCTCACTTTTTAAATAAATAGATTTTACATTCTGCTACTGTCATAAGTTTGTCTTCATACGTCTGAGCCACTTGTCACAATGGATTATTAATCAATTTGCCTTGTTGTCGGGCCTGTTGTTCAGTAACTCCTTCTAGTCTCAGCACTGTTGGTTTCATTGTTTTATAGTGTAAAAATAGACTAAGTAAGGGATATGAACAGCAAGCCGGTCATTGTTGTGAAATAAACCCAGACAGGGCGGCAGATCTTGCGTCGCCCTGAAGGGGTTACGGCTACTTACTTAAGAAATCAATCATTTGACACAAAAATAGCAACAGTCTGTTATACATAGAAACGGTCTGCTATAAAGAAATAACAGACCGCAGAACGCCGTGATTGACCAATCAGAATCGAATATTGAACAAAGCAATCGATCTTTCGAAGGTTATATCAGGCCCAGGTTTAAAGCTAGAGTGAAGATACCGGCATCATATGAAACTACAAAACCATCAAATCCATCGGTACCAACCAGGTCATACTAGCTTGTCGCGAAGGAGGTTAAATAACGCTCCAAACTTGTGCTACATTTTTGGCAGGGAAAAACTGGCATGGCCATTTTCAAAGGGGTCCCTTGACCTCTGACCTCCAGATGTGTGAATGTAAATGGGTTCTCTGGGTACCCACGAGTCTCCCCTTTACAGACATGCCCACTTTATGATCATCACATGCAGTTTGGGGCAAGTCATAGTCAAGTCAGGACACTGACACACTGACAGCTGTTGTTGCCTGTTGGGCTGCAGTTTGCCATGTTATGACTGGAGCATATTGTTTTATGCTAAATGCAGTACCTGTGAGGGTTTCTGGACAATATCTGTCATTGTTTTGTGTTGTTAAATGATTTCTAATAATAAATATATACATACATTTGCACAAAACCAGCACATTTGTCCCATCCCATGTTGATAAGAGTATTAAATACTTTACAAATCACCCTTTAAGATACATTTTGAAGAGAGAAAAAATGTGCAAGTAAATATCTTAACCGATTGACAGCACTAGTATAAATAAACATCTAAAATTTAAAAAAAATATGAAAATCTGCAAATTAAAGTTGTAAATTTGCTTATAAAAAGACCCCAAAAAAGACACAGTGGCTCCTCAACAGTGCCTAAATCTTTATTTTTCAGTAAGCTACATTTTTTTCTCCAAATTAGACAGTTTTACATCATGACACAGAGTAACTTAAATTATCTATAAGCCGACATGTACGCTTGATTCCAGTCTCGATGGAAGAATAGACCCAAAAAAAACAAAAAAGAAAATTAAAACAACGAAAAAAATAGAAGCCCTCTTGAACGCAACCTCCGATCCACATCTGTTAAAGGTGTCGTTAGGCAAACAATTATCTGTCCAAACCCCAACAGGAAGGAGTCATCGATTGTCCACAGCTGTTAGCGTAGCATGGTAAAGAGTGTTAATGAGTTAAACCACAGTGAGTTGATAAAGAGATCTTGTTCCAGTCAGTTGGTGTGCATTCGTTATTTTATCTTTGACAAATAAAATAAAAAACACAAGGGGGACCATTTTTACGACAAGATGCAACCCTTCAGGAAAACAAAACAAAACAATGGCACTGTCAAAAAAACGGGCGAACAGGAAGGAAGGAGGAGACTGAGAGCTGAGGCGACCGACAGGCTGATATGAGGCTCCGTGTAGAAGTCCATGAGAGAAAAGGAGCTCCTCAAAACGCCATGAGCGTTTGTGTTAATGCCGGCGGTGCAGGAGAGGCGTGCAGAACTCGTGGTCGCCAAAGAAACGAGAGATCCCTTCGAAAGCGGTACCATCCAGTCTGAGGTACCGCGCTTCAGAAAAAGAGTCACCTTTGCATCGCTCTGGATTTCTGGGTGGTACATTTATTTATTCCACACATGCACACATTCACAGTTCAGGGATGCCCAGTTTGTAAAATCAGCGTCTGTGTTTTGAAAAGTCTGGAGGTCAAACGTGCCTCGACCTCGGCACGCATCGAGTCACAACGCACGGAAATCTGCTCCTACAGTCAGTGGTGTCACATTGTAGATTTCTCCAGATGTGAGAAGTCTTTGATGGACTTTCAGGAACAAGAAAATCACATCTTAAAAATAAAAAAAAAACAAAACAAAAAAACTACAAGCCAGAGATGGCAAGCGCTCAGCTAGCTCAGCTATGTACAGGTTAAACTGCCCAGACAAAACAAAACAACAGTTGTATAATGGCACAGTTATTGGGTTTCTTTGCCACGTCAAAATGCAGTCCACATGTGATCAAATGGTTTAAACAGACATCTCAATCTGCACATGTCACTGTAGTATGTGCAAGACGTCGCTCTGAAACACGGGTAAATAAAATTCCAGTTGAGCCTCTGCTTCTGTCGCCCCAAAAACAAAAATGATTTGTACATGTATTTCTCAGGAGAGGAAGTCATGAAAGCTGATGAACATGAACAGGAAACCTCAAACAGATAAATCAGAAGGAAACAAAAAAGAGAAGGTAAAAACACTGAGCAGGTTAACAGCGTTTTGGCTGAGTGGATGACTCGTGGTGGGAACTTTTAGCTCAACAACAACAACTCAAACATTTCACTTTATTTCCCAAAAAAGAAAGAAATGAGATGCCCTCCCTTGGTGTCAGCAAAATGTACAATCCACAGGCCCAAAAATGTGTCGTCACCTTTGCAGGCGGCTGCCAATAACCTCCCACCTGGAGCGTCGTGTACGGTACAAGCTGAATGCTCTGAAATGTGCTTCGTTTTGATATCGTACGTGGGCGTCAACGCATCACATCGAAGCGAAGCGTGTCTGAAGACAAAACTGGGACGTGTCCATCAGGCCTCGCTCTGTTTCTTTAAAGATGGCTGGAGGAGGTGCAGCTTGCAGTGAAGGGTCTAACGGACATCGCAGTGATATAGAGAGCAAAAGTTCTGCCAAGTTTTGCTTCTGTTCCTCTCTAGCTTTTGGTATTTTGTCAGACGCATAGGTGCAGTTTTAACTTTAAGGTTGAGGGTTCACAAAAACAATCTAGAGGGAATGTAATGTGCACAACACAGAGAGGTCTAATGTAATGGGATGCTGTGTGTCGCCTACATATTACACCCTCCACACAGGAAGCGGCGTGAGCGAGCGTCAGTGACAAAATCACTTTGATTGCATTGATTTCTATTGGAATTAACTAACTGGCCGCGAGCGACGAAATGCTGTGCGGCGTTTTGAGCTGAACTTTTGTCAGACGCCCTGACCTAGCTTAGCATAATGACTGCAAACAGGGGGAAACAACTAGCTCTGTCCCAAGATCAAAAATACGCCCACCAGCACCTCTAAACCTCAATAATTAACACTTATCTTGTTAGTAGAACTCCTTCTAAGTAGCATAAGTGTTAATTAATGGGCTTTAAAGGTGTTAACAGTTCCACCCGTTTCCTGTCTTTGTGCTAAGCTAAGCCAACAAAACAGTTCTGACTTCGTCTCAATCTCACAAAGAAATAAGTGCATTTCCCAAAATGTTGAACTACTCCTTCAATGACATAAAACGCTTAAATGTTGTCACGCAGTACAGTAAAATATACTCTTTGAATATGGACAGAAAAACACACAAATAAAAGGTTCAGCAAAAACGACGAAAGAAACCCTCCAAGAGAAAATGCTCAACAAAATCTCACGGCAGTTTGTGAAATAGTCACTAAATTTAATTTATTTGATTTGTGTACATATACACGACTTTCCCTTTTATTCGTGACGCTCAGCGAGACCTTTACCGACATATTTGTTTTGTGCGTTTTCCTACGAATGTCCAGCGGTATGTGACCCACGTATCAATTTCCGCTCCAATCTTTTCAAAATAAAACTACTTAGTTAGGTTTAATAGATCGACTTGGTTAGGCTTAGGCAACAAAACTACGTAGTTAGGTTTAGGAAAAGATCGGCCTGGGTTAAAATAACACCGGAAAAGACGTAACTTAAGTACGGAAGTTACGTGACAAATAAATCAACTTTGACTTGTGGTTTCACACGGGACACGAACACTCAAAAAAAGTCAGGCGTTTTTGACCCACCAATCCACCCCGACCTGCGTGTGTGTACCTCCGTAAACGAGGTGTTCGCCGCTCTCTACACTTCCTGATTCACAATTACCAGGATTACATACAAACTGATTTCGTGCCGACCATCACAACAACAAAAAAAGTGAAGTTTGTGTCTACGTACATGAATCAATACATTCAATTTTGCGACTATTTCACGAACTGCTGTGCATTTTGGCTGAAATATGTCATCATGCTGAAGTCCAACAGCGGCAGAACGTCAGCTCTCTAATGTATTAATATCGTCTAACATTAGTTATTGTTGTCATGTCATGCTGCCCACATCAGGTGGACACAACGCAGCTTGATTACACACCGTTGAGCTGCATATGTACGAACATGTCATAATCATCACGGTGTGTCGATGTTCAGTATTAGTGTCACCAGGATACCTTCTACAGTTCTGTTGGAAAACAATACTTTTTTATGTCACGTCTAGTCATTTTCTTGGACTTGTATTGAAAGATATAAAAAAAAAAAAAAAAAAAAGCATTGCATTAGTGGCTGCAGCTGACGACGAAATCTGACATGTAGTGATTTTTTTTTTGTGCTAAAAAAAACAAACAAAAATATCTGGAAAAGATAATATCAAGCGTAAACAGTAAAACAAAAAGAAGCCAGAGCTTTAAAGAGGATGTTGGTGGACACGCAGCTTTGTAGGTTGGTTAATAAGATGCTTGTCAGTACCACAGGCTCTTTCCAATTAGTGCACAGTGAGGGGAGGGGGGATAAGGACACACCTGTACACCCAGGTGCAACCGACCACATAGGTACGAAAAATGGAATGAAAGACCACAAACAAAAACAAATGTACAATCAGACAAGCTGCCCGCCCTGCAGAGAGGAGCAGAACTCTGCACACCCAAACTAAAAATAATCATAATATAAAAAAAAATATTTCCGAAAGCACAACATTAAGTTTTTTTTCATATCCTACATCCAGCTCGATAGCGACATTAATAGTTCAACAAGATCAATATATTTTTATAATCATTTTAAGGTACCTCTTATATTTTTCTGAGTATTTACAACTGTACAAGCAAAGCACACACTTCAAAGTGCACAAATTTAATACAGTATTGACTAGTTTTGCATTTACAAGGTTTATGTTTTTTTTCCCCGAAGAAAAAAAAAAAAAAACAACAACCTGAAACTACAAGAAACAAAAATCTTTTTCGTACATTTTACAAAAAAATAAAAAGGAAAAAGAAAGAAAATGCTGCTAGATTTGTACTCTCTCTCTTTCTCTCTCTCTCTCTCTCTCTCAATAAGACTTGTGACGTCCGGTACGACTAAATATTTTCCACGCGTCACGTTCATTAACATTTTGGGGACTTTTTTTTGTGAAAAGAAATAAACTCTATGCTTGTCTTGTATAAAAGTTAAGGCAAAGTCATTTTTCAAGTTTAAATAAAATTCAAGTTTCTCAAACACTGGATGGATT